>JBBYHM010000020.1:8995247-9036970 GCA_038381775.1 Adansonia rubrostipa | reverse complement strand
TAAGTTATTGTTAAATATAAAATAATTGTGGAATTTCCAAACCAATTTTGGAAAAGTCAGTCAATAAATAATGCAAAATATAACCCCAAAGACCCGTCGGTCTTGTTGCAGAAAGTCAGTCAATAGCCTTTGATAAAGTGAAATGACAAAAGAAAATCGCTTAGTCTTCCATGAAATTAAATTAAGGTTAATAGATAAATTTATCACTATACTATAGATGAATATTAAAATTTATTATTACATTTTATTTTAATTGATATTTATCATTGTAATTTTGAGAATATTACAAATTTGCCACTATATTATTATTTGATTAAATTTTACCACTAAGACTTGATTTCGAAAGATATGAAGTAAAATTAATTTATAAAAATTAAAAAAATTAACATAGAATTTTTATTTTATAAAAAGCTAATACTTTTTTTTATCATCTTTACTAATTAATTTATTAAACCTTGATTATTAAAATAAAATATTTGAAGGAAAATTTTTTGAATTAAATTTTATTTTAAAATTATATAAAATCAAAGTTAAGTAATAAAATTCAATTAAAAATAAAAATTTGATGGTGAAATTCAATTAAACAAGAGTAGAATGACAAAATTCAATATTTAATTAAGCTATAGTGATAAATTTATACTTAATCCAAAAGTATAATAGCAAATATCAATTAAAATAAAATATAATAGCAAATATCAAAACAAATGTCGTGAGCAAAAGAAATGAGAAAAGGGGAAGTTTTTTTATTTGTGTTTGGTACATATAAATATGAATGTATATGAATAACATAAATTGAAAAGAAAGACAAAAGTTAGGATTTAAGAGTAAAATTATAAATAAAATGGTTAACCCAAATTAAAAAATATATATATATAAGCAGTGGAAATTTTAAATCTAAAAAAAGATTAAAATCTAAAATCGAATTAAATGAATATATTTCTGACACTTTTGAAAGCATATATTAAATAATTTTATCAATATATATATTTAATAGTAAAAACTCAAGTAGCACTTTTAATAAAATTAACCGATTTAAAATTTTCTAAATTTTTAAAAAATTTTGTATACTTATTTTGCACGATCTTTTATTCTGTAGTTTAAATATTTTATTTTTAAATTTATTAAACAAAGCAGTTGGGGAGAAAATCCGATTAAATATTCTCTTGGAAAGAGTTTTAGCATTAACAGATTAGTCTTTTCAAATCATTTGCTGAAAAGTCAGTCAACAAATAAAGTAAATTATAACCCCAATGGCCCGTCTTGAAAAAAAAAATTGAAGTTTATGTCCTAAACACGTCTTTGGAAAGATTAAAATGTTTGTGAAGATTAAAAATTTAATTAAGTTTATTCTGATTAGATTATGTTTGTTAGAGTTCACTGACAATTAAAGTTGTTTAGAGGTCTTGAATTCAATTGGCTTGATGCCTACATCATGGGTTTTCTATAAATAATCAGTATTGATTTTTTTTCTAAGTCAAGAAATTTTTTATTGATTTTTAATTTGCAGACTTCATGAATTAGATCACAGACAATCTGCAATTGGGATCGTATAATCTAATTCAAAAATTGAATATCAGTTATCGATTTATAGTAACAGAGAAATAGAGTATCAAAAATTGTCCCAAGTATTATCATCAAAATTCAGAACAGCAAGATGCCACCCTCAAAGGCTTTAATTCTATTCCAAACATCTCAAAAAGAAACCCATCAGTTAATCGGAAGCTATCAAACATTTTAAAAAGCAATATCCCTTGGCCAACAATTTCTAAAAAAGCTATCTTACCATGACGCAAAATATCATTTTTCATTAGATTTGTTTAAGAGTTTGATATAAAGTTTGTTTTTATTTTATTTTTTTATCAAAACTCATCTTACTTGGATCACTGTTTATTAAATAAAAATTTTATTTAAAATTGAATGATTAAACAAGTAATTTATTTTTTTTGCACAATTTTGTTGGTTAGAAATATATTTCTATTTCTTAGACCTGTTTTACTCTTATTTTGTAATTATATATAGGTTATAGCTACTATGAACAATTTAAATCTTTAATTTTTAATAATAAATAAAAAGACTTCCACATCATATTTTCAGCAACATTCCACTAGGTAGAAATTGGATAAAGCTACTTTAGCTAAAGAACAGTAACCAAGTCATGCACATGCTACGTACTTTCTTTTGGAAATTATAAATAAATAAAATGACAAAAGAAATATCTTGCAAATTCATTCAAGTGGGAACATATGAAAATGTGTTCAAAGAAAGTTTTCGTCAAAAGTAAAGTATAACCCAAAGAAACGTCTTGGAAAAAAATTAAAGTTTTCGTCTCGTTAATAAACAAAGTATAAACCCAAACACCAGTCTTGAAAAAATTAATTAAACCGTTTTGTAGTGATTAAAATTTAATTTAATTTTGTTTGCTCTGAGTATGCTTGTTGGAGTTTGTTGACAATTAAACTAGCTTAGAGGCCCTCAATTTCAATTGGCTTAATGCCTTCATCTTGGGATTTCTAGCATTATCTATATTCATTTTTGATAAATTACATATTTAATTACTTAATTTTAGATTTGTTTTACAATTTTTGTCACCAAATTATGAAAAGTTAGTATTTGGTCATCAATTAGTCACCACATGACATTATCATATCATCTAACATATAAATAAACCTAGACGTAAGATAATATATGACTAGATGGTATCAATTTAAAGCATCATGAGGTGCCAATCCTTTCTTATGCATAACCGAATCTTCAACTCAATTCTTAATTATATATAATAAATTAATTGTTTGTCTTGATAGAAAATAATGGTTGTCGAAATGAGTCTGAAAGCAATATTTCAATTTCTATTTAAAAAGAAACATAAAATACTACCAAATAACGTTGATTACCAAAAAGAAGAAAAAAGAAATTAAAAAAAGTGGTGAAGAATAAATATTTGAATAGTTTTATTTTTATTTTTACTTTTATTTTTCAAGAATCTAAGCAGTTTATTCATTTATTTTATTTTAAGATTTTCTTCCTAAACGAATTTCATCAGCTGAGATTTTCTTTGTCAAATGTCAACATTTCAAAGTTAATATGAAATATATATTTCAAATTCTAATATCAGCTGCTAAACTATTTTGGATCAATGTTCTCCGGGGACAAAATCATGTAACTTTTTTTCTACTTTTTGAGGATAGATTATAAATACTAAGAAATTAGAGTTTTTTGTTTAAAATTAATTATAAATTTATTTATTTTCATTTTTAATTTAACAAAATATGAAAACAAAAAGGGTAAACTCAAACTCGGCGTGAAATGCATGAATCTATTTTGAAGAATACTAGACTCACATAACCCTATTTAAGCAATGATTTATGGTCTCTTCCATCACCTTGATCCTCCTTCCATTTCATCACTCTAAGCTGTCTCTGTTTTCACTCTTTTCTTTATCTGCATCGATCCCTCTTAGTCATGAACAACACCTACTTCTCTTTACTTTCACTTTTGTTTATACAATGTTTCATGTTCAGCTTGGCTGTTACCGTGAGGAATCTCACCACTGATCAATACGCACTTCTTGAGTTCAAAGAGCGTATCCTTGATCCTCACAATGTGTTAGCAAAGAATTGGACCGCCTCTAGCTCTGTTTGCAACTGGTTAGGTGTTTCCTGTGGTATGAAGCATGGAAGAGTCACATCCTTGGACCTTTCAAACATGAATCTTAAAGGAACTATCACCCCACACCTTGGAAATCTCTCATTTCTAACCTCTCTCAACTTGAGTAACAACGATTTCCATGGCTATCTACCCAAAGAGTTTGGGCAATTGCGCCGTCTAAGGCTCATTGACTTAAGGTCCAATGGTCTCAGTGGGGCAATACCATCGTGGATTGGGTACTTAGATGAAGTTAAGAAGCTGAGATTGAGTTATAATAATTTTACAAGTACCATTCCTCAAACATTTGTTAACATGTCCAACCTAGAGACCTTGGACTTGCAATTCAACCAGCTTTTTGGTTCCATACCTTCAACGATTTATAACATGTCCTCTCTGCGAGTTATTGCTTTGACATCTAATAGACTGTCTGGTAATTTACCGGATGATTTCTGTCATCATCTTCTCGAGTTGGAGGTATTTGCATTGCCGATAAATGACTTTTCTGGTCGGATTCCATCAAACTTATTTCAATGCAGCAAACTCCAAGCTTTGTCATTATCCATTAATCGGTTCATCGGGCAGATTCCGAAAAGTATTGGAAATTTATCTACAATCAAGATAATGTATTTCGGTGGAAACAACTGAAAAGGTATGTTAATTTGGCTTTATTTTCTATATTTTCTTTTTGTCAAATTAGACTTATTTAGATATGTACATAAACCGAATCAACCTTGATTAACATCTTTAAAAGCTTGCTCAAGATCTAGTCAAATAGTTCATAAAGACTTGTTACTATTTAAAAATTATTTTTACACTGATATCGTAAAATTTTTAATATAATTTAGAATTAAATTTAAATAAAAATAATCTATTTGATATTAAAAATAATTCTATCCGAGATCCAATCTTAACTGAACGAAACTCATGAATTTGATAAAAAATCTAACCCACGAGTAAATCTAATTTGAGGTTCGTATAATAAAACAAAATAATATGACTACAAAAGATTTCAATATTATTAAATAACGTCACATTAATTAGGCAAGGCACGCTTTTACGTTAATTAAAATGTCTCGTCACCTTGGTTTTTACTATGTTTTCAGGTGAAATTCCCAAGGAAATCGGTAATCTTCTTACTTTGGAGATATTTGCAGCAGAAAGCACAGGCCTCACTGGTCATATTCCATCCTCACTCTTTAACATTACTTCTTTGAAAGAAATTTCTGTCGCCAATAATAGTCTATCCGGGAACTTGCCAAACGATTTCTGTGTCCATCTTCCCAAGATTGAGAAGCTTAACTTATATTCGACTAAATTATTTGGTGGCATTCCATCAAGCGTCGGCAAATGCAGCAACCTTCAAATTCTAGATTTGTCCTTCAACCAATTCAGTGGGCTCATTCCAACAACTATTGGAAATTTGACGAGACTACACATGGTTGATTTGAGTGAAAATAAATTAGAAGGTGTGTCTTGGCCTTTAATTTACTTTAGTTTTGACAAATTTATTTGCATGGTGTAATCTTAATATGGAAAGATTCTTGTACAAGATAAATTAATACCTAATTAGTTAGTAAAATACTGAACTCTTAATTTTTGATCAAAAATAAATCTCTCACGGTCTTAAGTATAAAAAATAATATTTACAATTAGCTTCATTTAAATTCAATCAAATGATCATTTACGATTTCTTCAAACTAAGGCATTAGTTCCAAACCTATCTTTATATTTTATGTTTCATTTCTTCTACATTAGATTATTAGCATTTTTTGTGAATTAAGCTTTAAAATCTAACTTGATGACTTGTTCTTATATTTTTAAAAAATTATTTTTTTGTACAAATTTGAAGAAGAATCAAAGTTTCTTTATATACTTTTGGGTATAGCTAAAACAATAAAAAGAACATAAGACTTTTGGGTGCACTTGCACTTACACACCTCACATAAGAAATCTGGCATATAAATAAATAATTCAATAAATGGAAACAAAAAAATAAAATTGTTTATCTAATAAATAAATTTTTATATTTTGGAATTCACATTTTTCTATGGAGAAAATATGATTAACAGTTGCTTAGTTTTGTAGAGTGAATTTACGCTTAATTAACTAAATCCTAATGATTTCTATTTTACTCATTATAGTAAGTATGATTATAGTGATATGATAAAAAAATTAATATTTGATTAATTTTAAGTTGTTCTCAATTCCTTTAGTAAGGGCCTTAATGCTTCTCTCCTTATGCTAGCAGTAGCATACATTTTGCTTAGAGCCATGTGAATAAAGAATCTTAAATATACATTTTTGTAGGTAAAATCCCTGATTCAGTCTGCAACATTTCTGGGCTCACTGTCCTGCAATTATCTGAAAACTCACTCTCAGGCCTTATTCCAAATACATTTGGAAATTTAAGATACCTTCAATTCCTCGGTATTGGAGCCAATCGTTTAACCACGAAGCTTGCTTTTGATGGGTGGAGTTTTTTCTCATCTTTGACAAATTGTAAAAATCTGAAAACTCTTGAAGTATCAGACAATCCGTTGAATAGCATTCTTCCGAATTCCCTTGGGAATCTTTCTAAATCACTTGAAGTTTTTCGTGCCGCTGGTTGCAAGCTCAAAGCCAATATTCCTGCTGAAATTGGTAACTTAAGCAACATTTTGGCTTTAATTCTTGACGCCAATGAATTGGGTGGATCTATCCCGGCAACAATAAGAGGATTGCAGAATATCCAAGGTTTGTCTCTTGTAGGTAACTTGTTACAAGGGTCCATCCCACATAATGTTTGTGGTTTGAAGAG
Organism: Adansonia rubrostipa; assembly: GCA_038381775.1. Classification (NCBI taxonomy): domain Eukaryota; kingdom Viridiplantae; phylum Streptophyta; class Magnoliopsida; order Malvales; family Malvaceae; genus Adansonia; species Adansonia rubrostipa. The sequence continues at coordinate 9,030,528 of JBBYHM010000020.1, read as the reverse complement.
ACTATTTGATTTTCGATTATCCTTTAATAAGCTTCATGGACCTTTACCTACATGTTTGGGTAATTTGACTTCTTTAGGATATCTTCATTTGAGATCTAACAAATTGAGTTCTACAATACACTCAACATTGTGGAGCCTTAAAGATCTCTTAGAAGTAGATTTATCCTCAAATTATCTCAATGGTTTCACCCCTCTTGATATTGGAGATTTGAAAGGATTGAGGTATTTGAATTTGTCAAGTAATCTATTATCAAGTTCTATCTCATCCACACTTGGTGGCCTTCAAAGTTTGGTTTCATTGGATTTATCTAATAATAATTTACAAGGCCATATCCCTGAATCATTTGGTAACTTGGTTAGTTTGGATTTCCTAGATTTATGCAATAACAATCTTTCTGGGGTCATTCCGAAGTCTTTAGAGAGACTATCTTATTTGAAATATCTCAATGTGTCTTTCAATAGACTGGAAGGAGAAATTCCCTCCGAAGGACCTTTTCGTAACTTTTCTAGTAAATCATTCATGAAGAATTATGCACTTTGTGGTCCTCCTAGAATGCTAGTCCCACCTTGCAATAGTAGAATCCACGAAGATGCAAAGCTAAACACAGTGCGAGTTTTAACATATTGTTTACCAACAATTGCTTCGATCATACTAATAGTTTTCTTAATTATAGTCTACAAAAAATGCCAAAGAGAGAGAAATAATCTACCAGTTAAGGAAGAATTATTGTCTTCAAAAGAGTGGAGAAGAATTTCACATGCTGAACTTTTGCAAGCAACCAATGGATTTTGCGAAAGCAATCTACTTGGCTCCGGAAGTTTTGGATCTGTATATAAAGGAAGACTTTTAGATGGAACTAATGTTGCAATAAAAGTTTTCAATTTGCAATTAGAAGGAGCTTTTAGAAGTTTTGACGTTGAATGTGAAGCAATGCGAAGTATAATGCACCGCAATCTTGTCAAGATCATTACTTGTTGTTCCAATGTGGATTTCAAAGCCTTGGTGCTCGATTTCATGCCTAATGGAAGTCTCGAAAAATGGTTACATTCCGAAAACTGCTTCCTTGATATCCAACAAAGGGTCAACATAGTGTTAGATGTCGCATTAGCTTTAGAGCACCTCCATACTGGGCATGTGACACCAGTAATCCACTGTGATCTAAAACCAAGTAATATTCTACTAGATGAAGATATGGTTGCACATCTGGGAGATTTTGGCATTGCCAAATTGTTGGGGAGAGGTGCTTTCATGATACAAACCATGACTCTTGCAACTATTGGCTACATGGCACCAGGTAATATTTTGAGCTTTTTTATGATTATTTTCCTTTTTGACATTTTTTTTCTTTTTCTTTTATATATATATATATATATATATGTACATTTATTTGGTCAAGAAATTTAGAATTAATTAAGAATTAATGACACCTTTAATTATGCTTCAAATGCAGAATTTGGGTCAGCAGGAATTGTATCTATAAAATGTGACATCTATAGTTATGGGATTGTCCTAATAGAAACTTTCACCAAAAGAAGGCCAACAGATGATATTTTTACTGAAGCAATGACCATGAGGCAGTGGATTAAATGGTCACTGTCCAAAGGAATTATAGATATTGCAGATGCTGATTTATTAAGAAGAGAGGACGAGTACTTCATTGTTAAAGCAAATTGTATTTCGTCCATTTTGGAGTTGGCTTTGGATTGTTCAGCTGAGTTTCCAGAAGAAAGAAAAGATATTAAAGATGTTGTGGTTGAGCTCAAAAAAATCAAACAAAAGTTTCTAAACAGCATCGAACATGTTTAACAAATATGGTAAGAAATGCGTATGCTTGTGGTTATTAATTTACTCTAAATTTTGTTTTCAATTCAGCCTTTTAATTTGGCGTGACTTCATGTTTTCATGCTAAGGCATGGCGAATTTTGATTGTAGGACATAACATATCTAATATTTAACATCAAAGATTTTAACTAGTGCAACTTTGAAGGCACTTAAGCTTAACTCATATAATATTTAAATAAAAACCCAAAATCAGACATATATGTTAGACCCTTGTATCCATCTCTGTGAAGCTTGTCCGAGTTAAAATACATAAAATTATAAAAATAAATAGACTAATTTTCTTTCTTTGCTCACACGTTTGTTCTCATGTACTAGGCTGTCTTCGCAATTCAAAGTTTTATGCAAAACCAAGACTGAAACTCAGCAGCCAAACGAGCAGCAGGATCTTCCTTCCTTTCCAGTTTATGTTAGCATTGGTAGATTAAGTTATTTTCTATGTGGTAGACAAATATCTGTTTAGTTACTTATGTCATTTACTGTAATAACAGGTTCTAATATTTTGTTGAGGATCTTAGTTGTACTATTATTGTTGGATTTTACTTTGCTTTTCTCTAGTTAAATAAGATATTTTATTTTATACAAAAAAAAAAAAGGTTTAAGGTATGCATTTAAATTTCATTAATCTGTTAAAATAGTTGTATCTTGTTTTTAGCAATAAAAATATATGAACTGTCAAACTTTAGAATAGGATTTAAAGCCATTGCATGTAACATAGCTGATAAGTCAAGGGCGCGAGGCTAAGAACAAGGTATGGATCTCTACTCCGATTGTCACAATTTCTTTCTTCCTTAAAGTATGGATGTTGGAATTCCTGAACAACTGTACCTGTTAAAAGACCTTAAATTTCAGTTTCCACGGCGCCTTCCATCATGGAATTTCTACCATTTCATACGTAGAAGACATTAATTCCTCAAAGGATTCAAGAAGAATATAGTACAGAGAGGAAAATTCTATTCGAATTTTGGCCAAGTAGCCAGCAATGGCTGGAAATGCACGTTTATGCGGGGTAAAATCAACACCTTGGATGCAAAACTACGCAATTATAGCATTTTTTTTTATATCTGTGTTAATGCACTTGATTTTGATTGTGTATCAGACTATCAAAGAGGCCTCCTCAAATAGATGTTGCCTGCATGTCTCTGCCCCACAGGGTTACATGAGGAAGCCGGTGAGTTTCGGCTTATGGGAGGGGCTTTCAACTGATTTTCCACAAACTGGTTTATTTTCAGCCAAAGTACAAGGTTTCTTTCATCCCTTTCTATATCTGGTTTACATTTATATATATATATATATATATATATATATATATACACTTTTTTAAAAAATAAAATGTAGTACTGAGGCACATAATCACTGAGAGTACTTAGTTTTAGTTTATATAGATTGTATTTTTGATAAAACGTTATTCATTTAAATTTATGTTATATCAACAGTACTAATTATTTTTAACAAAATTAAAAAATGGATCTTATAATTTTTTTATTTATATCATATTTTATTATAACCGCATCTTTATTATATGTTTTTATGAATTCTATTACTTTTTATATTATATTAAAAATTAATAAAAATTATTTTTTTTTATTTTAAGAAAGCTAAGATTCGAACACTATTCTTTAAATTTTGATTTTATAAAAGATTCAATTCATTTTTTTTTTCACTTTCGTTGGTATCTATAATTTTTATATTTTTTTATTTACCTTTTTTAAATTTCTAACAAAAATAATTAATTACTTTTTTTATTTTATTTAAGACATCACTAGTAAATCACAAAAACGACAATAAGATCCAAGTGGAAGATGACGTGGAGTTTTCGCGCGATTGAGATAGAAGGAAATGGACTACAACTAGAGCTACAATTCTAAAATTCCTATAGTCAATTAAAATAAAATAAGGGGGCGGCGATTGTCGCACGATATATGATCCAACGGTTTAAAGTAAAATCGATTTTTTGTGCGTCATAATCCGACGGTTCACACGGCAACCGAGTTTCTAACAATTTATTTATTTGGCATTTACAAAAGCTTGAATCTTCCACTGAGAATGAACAAGCTAGGGGAACTAAAGCGCCAAAGCAAAGAGGCAAAAATCAAGATTCTGGGTGATTTCTGAATTCGTGAGCATTTCATTTTCCTTCTTTAAGCAGTTGCTAGTTCAATTTCTATCAATTTTTTTTTCATAGTCTGACTTTATATGGTTGAATCAGCGCCCCTTTCTTGTGTTTGAATTATATATATATATATATATATATATATAGGTATATGTATATCTATAGCTATTCATAGACTAACAGAACACCATTTTCATCTTCTTGAAGTTACTATAACAGTGATTTAGTCATCTAGGTAATGCGTAAAATTCATGGAACTCTGCTCCCCGGAAAATTGAGGGCTTTTTGCTTCTTCTTTTTTTCTTCTTTCCTCTTTGGGTTTTTAGAGTTGAGTAATGGATTTAAATAGCCGTTTGTAGTGCGATATTATTGGTCATCATCTTGCAGTTTTAGCTCTCTCTGCAATTGACTGTGCGATGAACATGATAAAAAAAACATATGCATAACTGCAATTAAAATTCCTGATCTGCAGCATTAGGCTTTCCCTTTCTTCCTTAAATCTGGGATTTTTATATGATTTTTAAAACTATTGGGTGGAATTCTGAATTATTCAATTGTCTAGATCAACAACAATCAGTCAATCTGTAAGAGCTGAGTTAAACATCTGGGGAACATGGAGGATACAGGATTTGGAGCTTCTATATTGTCGCATGATCCAATTCGCCGGACTGATCAATCGAAACTTCAGCATTACAAAAATGGGGAAATGGTACAGTCTGAAGCAGACCAATACGAATTGATTCGAGTCGAACTCGAACCATATGAAGTTTCAGAGCAAGCAAGAGCAAGAGGTCGTAAGCATAAACTAAGTGAAGCTCAAAAGAGGGAAAAGAAAAGGCAGTGTGATGTGAAGTATCGGCTAAAGAAGAAGGTAAAAGAAAAATCTCTTTCTTAATGCCTTTACTTGTTTCAGGTAATTAAATTTGTTATATTCTGCTATCTCCAAGGGAAATATGGGGAATTTAAAACATTATTATCACAAATTAAGTCTCTAAATTGTTGCATACGGATTTAAGATGCATTTGTAAGTGTCCCCGTGAGGATGACATTTCAAGAAACTCAGAAAAGACATATCATTCTGACTCTTCATTTTCTTAGAGTATTCGTGTCCAATGCATTGCTAAATATGGATATAGAGAAATGACCCTTCAAGAATCTTCCAAATACATAATAAAACTTAGAAAAAATTTGAATATCCTATGTCGAACACATACTTACCTCCAATACTCGCACCTGATCTAAGTAACATAGGAAAAGACAACAAAAAATTGAAGCTCTATTGTCCCTTATGAAAATGAAGTTGATATTGCAGAGAAATTCAATTGGCATTTGGAAGTAGCTGTCTATCTGATTTTTTACAAATATTTATTCTGCAGTGCTTTGCCACAGTTGCAATCGACAAAGGGAAAAAGAAATAAGAAAGCGTGTATATATGTTGTATCTACAAGTCTTTTAGTAGATGATGTGCAGAAACGTCAAGGCATTTCCCAGTGCACTATGATGCTTGAGTCAAATGGCAATATGATAATATAATAGTATGTGATGTAATGGTCCAATTGTTGTTTCAAGGGCTTTCAGTGCTTTGACATCCTGAGGCTAAATTCTCAGGCAGGCCAGCCACTACCTTATGGATAAGGACGGTTGCTGGCATCAGTAGGCTGTGAAGGGTTAGGGGTAGGATACATTTGTCAACTGACCAGCATAAACGAACTGATTTCTTACAGGATATAAAAGAAACTTTGCTAGCAATTATGAATACATTTAGACAACATTTAAGGTTTCCTGGATTGCGTTCGTCTCTTCACTTTTCTCTCTGTTGATATTAGCCTTCTTTGTGCAGATAAAAGAAAATGAAATGACTGCTCAGATCAAGTCCTTGCAAGAGGAAATTGGATGGTTGAGTACCAAGAACCAACACTTAAAAGAGGAAACAGGACGGTTAACTGCTGAGAACCAAAATTTAGAAGAGCATATCAGACAGCTGGAGGCCAAGGAAAAACTTCCAGCAGAAGTTTTATTACAGGGAGAAGGCAGTCACATATCCCTGTTAATGTGCCCCGTTGATCATCAAAGCGTTTATGTCCAGGTCAAGCATTGAATTCTGAAGTAGTTAGTAATAAACTTGCACCAAGCAGAATTGATTTGCAGTCTTTAAGTTCTCTTTTGTGCATAGTTTAACTTCTTTTCCGAACTAATAAGCCTTCATATGAAGATTTCTTCAACTTCATTTCTGCAACTTACAAAACAATGACTGTTCAGAACAAACACTTGCAAGAGAAAATCGGATGGTTGAGTGCCGAGAACCAACGCTTAAAAGAAAAAGCAGAACGGTTGACCACCAAGAACAGACACTTAGAAAAGCATATCAAACAGCTGAAATCCACGGGCAAACTTCCAGCAGAAAATGACAAGGTATAGCAAGTGTTAGCTTCTGCAATGCTTAGTATACACAAACTCGGTATCAACTCGGTTCTATGATCTTGTGGACTAAGTCAGAATTAATTTTTGACTCTTCAATTATCTTTATGGTGTATGGTATAATATCTAACGAACGTATACGCATTCATATACAAACTAATCTCTACTTTGTTTTATTAGTTTAGGACCTGAAGTCGAATTAATTTTCACTATTTAGTTCTCATTTTTGTGTCAGATACTTGCAAGGATAAACATAACCAACCAGCATTACTTGAGTATTGAGGCTGAAAACTCAGTGCTGAGAGCTCAAATTATGGAACTTAGTGAAAGACTAGATTCTTTGAATCAGATCATTTGTTTCTTCAATGAAAGCAATGATGCTTCTGGTGTGGAGTATAAAAGCCTTGCTGTCATTCAGCCTGCTGAGACTGAGTCTGAGTCTGAGTCTGAGTCTGAGTCTGACACCTTTCTGAACCCGTGGATTTGCTCTACTTGAATCAGCTGATCAGGACGTTTGATTTTCTTGAATCAGCATCTGCATATAGCAATTTTCAGTATTGATCTCCACTAGCTTATTGATGTTTTTTATCAATTCTGATTATGGGTCTCAATGTAGGACTGAAAAAGAAGACATTGTTGTCTTCTTCTTCTTCTTCGTATTATTATTATTATTATTATTATTTTGATAAGCAATTTCTTTCATTTGTCCAAAGATTCAGAGAATCACTGGCTCTTGGTTAGAAAAATCAAAATAAAAACATGGCGAACTTGAAAGGAAGAGGTTGCGGACCTGTGCTTAGTGAATGTGAAAAAAGAAGAGAAAGGAAAGTTCTGAATAGTAGGAATTATAGAATGAAAAAGCAGGTAAAGATTAGACACGTCTGCCTTTTATTATCCTTCCCATTGAATTGTTTCTAGTAAAGGGTTAGGATTTAGATGCTTCAACCTTGGAATAAAATATGGCAAACTTGAAAAAATTCTAACTGACAAATGAGAGCTCCATTATAGCATTGTCATTTTTAAACGTTGGCAACTTAGAATGCTCTTCATTTTCGTTTATGTTGCTTGAATAAAAGAATTTTCATTCATAGGAAGGCATGTATTATGAAGATAAATGCGAAGAAAACTGAATACTCGTAGTAACTAATATTTATATTCACTTTGAATGTCTCAGTTTCACTTTCAATGACTTTATAAGTAGTATTGAAAACCTTTTAACGTGATCAAATGCTTACCCTCTATGGCATATCGTTGAGATTGTAGAAAGAGGACAATACATAAAATAGGAAGTTAAGTTCCATGGAGGTGTTGGGGATGAAATGAAGATGTTGATGGCTAGTGATCTTGAGATTAAATCTCGCACAAGATATAAAAGAAACTTTGTCATCAATTAACATTATACTTTAAGAAATAGCCTTGAATAGTAACTTACAGATACCAGAAGCTTTTTTTCTGGCTTTGCATGTCTCTCTCATTTGGTTTGCTTTTTATAATGCAGATGATGTTAAAAGAATTGACTGCCGAAAACAGTTTCTTAAAAATGGAATTTGATCGGCTGACTGATGAGATATGACAGTTGAAAGAGGATATTACATGGCTGCAACTTAATCGGCAACTTCCTGCTCAAGATCTAAAGAAATCAGAATGTTACTTTTCGCAATCAACCAGCCAGCAGAATGATCATAAAAGTGTTTCTATCCAGGTAGCAATTGTTTGCTTCTGAAGAGTTTTAGTGTATTAAAGTCAGAAACATATCTACTCAGTTTTATAATCTTAATGAATGTTGTCTAAAAATTTTACGTTTCTCAGACTTTGATGTAAGTGTTAGATATGGATATGTATCAGATGCAATTATATTCAATGTTTTTTTTAAGTTTTTTCGTGCATTTGGAGGGTGATATCCTCGTGCCATGTTTGAATATGTGTCAAACATGGGTACTTCAAGAAAATCGAAGAGTCGGAGAAATATAGAAAAAACTTAATGCTATTTTGCACGCAGAGTTAATTTCTTTGACAGAATAAAAATCATGCATAACAAGGTTTCTTCAAAATTTGTGTCTTACACTTTCAACCTCCTTACGTTCTTTTATTGGTGAAGCATGGAATGCTGAAATTGTATATTTTATCATCCTGATTCAATAAGAACCATGATTATATAAACAGTAAAATGGTACTTCATAGGTTTGTGGCATGTTGCAGTGATGATGTTTGCCTTGGTGGTATACCTACACTTATTCTATGACAAAATTATAATTTTTTTTATCATAAGCTGTAAATTAAGAGAAAAGTAATATTTGTTGCAAGTTTATTCTTCACTAATAATACCATATTCTTGCTATTAATGTAAATTCCTTTTTTTTGCCACTAATACATTCTAAGCGAGGTAAATTTGGAATTCATGAATAAGTTTTCTTCTCCCCAGTTTGAGCAGATTAAATTGTACCTGCCTCTGAAGCAAAAAATAAAAAAACTCCCAAATTCCTGATGCCTTTAGATCTTCTTGAATTTCACCATTTCCAGGCATCACTTTTGAAATGAAATTCGTTGTTTGATTTCCCAAATTATTATTGTCTTTATTTGCTCGACCTCTAGCTTTTGCATGCATTTCTCTTTATTTGTTCGACCACCATGGTTAAGGATTGGGGAGCTGTCTGACCCGGTATGGCAGTTCTTTAAAATCTTTCTAAGCTTTTAGCGTATTCTTTTCTTTTATTTGGTTTGGGTATAAGTAATCTTGCTTGTCTAAAATATTTACATGCCTCATTTACTTGAAAGAAATGGAATGTTCAATAAAGCCATCTTCAACGTCTCAAACCGAATCAGCTTTTGCGTGAGCTTCCATTTCTGCTATCAAAATTCTTTTTTCTCCTCGAACTTACTGTTTCAGTTCAATGGTTTCAAAACGATTCGTGGTGGACCAGATTTGCGGATGATTAATTTGATTAATGAAGGTGTGGCTATCAATGACTTTCTTACAAAAAATGAAGAGGATTCTCTATCTGGAACATGCAAAGACAGTACATGTACAAAGATCGATGCGGATGACGAGCAACGTAAACTTTTCGGACTTCCCAGGCTTATTTGAAGAAGAATGTTTAGCAGGTGGGAGTGTAGTTTGCCGCTTTCACTGTGTGCTACCGCTCGGAGAATCAGGGATGTGCCCGGTGACATATCTGCAACAAGTAAAATCAACCCAAGTGTATCCCAGACGATCTATATTTTGTTCTGCGCTACAATCGAAGAGATGGATGATATACAACTCAAGCAAGTTTCCGAGAACAAAATATTGAAATGGAGAGATGCGATCAAGGATGCTTTACGCATCGGTTTTCGAGTCGAATTCGCTATGGAACATTTGAAGAAAATCGCTCGTGCTTACGTCGGTCTAGCATTGCAGCAAGACCTCAAATCCATGGCTGTAGAGATTTCAAAAGTAGAAGGTGAGTTGAATGCGAGGAGAGAGGAGCATGCTAAATTATTCAAGCAGGCCAAGTTGTGTACAGATTGTTTAGAAGAGTTTAGTAGCAAGGGTTCGAATACAGGTCTATTTCCACAGTTTACGAACCGCAGATGTTTAATGCTTTTGGTAATAACAAATTACGATATTTGAACTCAGGTGAATATATTTATTTGATATTAATATTTTTAATATTTTTAATTTTTTTATATATTAAAATAATCATAATTCATATTTTATATTTATGTGAGAATATTTATCAAATATAGATGTGAATTATGGGTATTTTATGAAAAATAAAAAATCGGATAACATATATACAATGATTAGAAAATCAAACATGGCCTATCAATCAAACTAGCTAAATCAAAAACCAGTGATATATTTGTTTCGGCTATTATAATAAATTGCTTATTAATTAAATTGGTATAAAATTGGTTCAATTAGTTAAAATTTATAAAATACCGTATTAAATCCGTCAAAACTAATTTTATATAGTTTTTATTTGTTTAAATTTTATTTGTAATTAATGAGATTTGAATCTTTAATTTTTTTAGTTTTATATAAAAATCATATAAGTATCATTAAATCAAATGTTTATTTTTGTTAATTATTAATTATATTTAATATTTATTTAACATTAAACTTAATTTTTAAGTGTATCTTCCGTATATAAAAGTATGAACTTCAAAAGTGTTAAAAGTAATCGACGAAAATATCTTTAAAATTTTAATATTAGGAAAGCTATCCTATTAGAATAAGTAATTTTATTAATCTATTTAAATTTAAATTAATAAATATTTAAAAATAAAGTTCATATTATATTAATCTACTTTATAATTAATAAAATTTTTCTATTTAGATATTGTAATTTTTAGTTAATTTAGATTTAAATTAATAAATATTTAAAAATAGAGTCTACATGATATTAATTTTCTTTAAAATTTATAAAAATTTTCTATTTAGATATGTAATTTTATTAGTTTATTTAAATTTAAATAATTTAAATAATTTTTTATATATGTATATGCATTATGAAAATCAAGCATATAATATAAGGCAATACATGTATTGCTATCTAGAATTTTCATAGTTTAGTTTTGTATAAAATTTAAATTTAAATTAATTTACATAAATAAAATAAAATATATATTTAAAAACTTATGAGTCATTTGTAGCTATTAAAAAATATAAGAAAAATTATGTTTATTTATTTTGTACATTTACGTATACCTAAAAATAATTTTTTTGTAAGTCATAAAAAGAAAGAGTTTAAGCGTATATAGCTGATTTTGCCCCAAAAAAAGCTGCGTATGATAAATAAATTTGTTTTCACAACTTTATTCGAAAATAACACACTTCGATATTAATAACAAATATAAATAATTTTTTTCAGTATATTTAATATATTTTGCTAGGTTAATAAAAGAACTACAATTCATTATTCACAATTTTATAAGATTTTTAAAACTTGCAATTCACCATTAATTTACATTAATTATCTTATCTCCCTATGATTCCATTTAGATTAAACAATATATTTTAATTAAAATAGTTTTATTTTATGTGAACCTTATTTTAAAATATTTAATTGATTTAAATAAATTAATGATAATTATATATTTAAATAGGATAAATTTATTAATTTAACTAATTATTGGTTTTTGAAACTTGATGCTGAATTTTAGAAAAGTCTATATTTTCATTAATATAGTTTAATTTTAAGTAGCCATTTTTAATATTTAGTTAATTTAAATTTAAATAATTAATAAAATTACTTATTTAAATAGGGATATTTTATTAATTTAAAATTCATTTAATATTATGTGCACTCTATTTTAAATATTTATTAATTTATATTTTTAAATTTATTTAATATCATGAGGACTCTATTTTTAAATATCTATTCATTTAAATTTAAATTAACTAAAAAAATTACATATTTAAATAATTTTTTAATTTTAAAGTAGATTAATATCATAAACTATATATTATATTTAATAAATGTGTATCTAGTTTTAGTATATGGTGTATGACATAGTAGTAAATGATTAGATAATATTAATTGATTAATAGCATAAACATTTCGTAACATGAAGATAAAATTAAAATATTATGATTAAAATAATAATAAATTATATGCAACATTAAAATAAATCATTATTAATATGGTAAAAATGTTTAGAGATAACAGTAAATTTTATAATTATAATTGTAAAAATTTTTATAACTTATTATTAAGTATAAAAATTAAATATTTTTATAAATATCAACTTTATAATAACTAATTGAAATAATATATTTATATTAAAAAATGTAATAATTCAAAAAAATAACTTATAATTAAATAAATGATTATATATTTTTAAAATCATTATAACAAATTAATTAATTAAAAATTATAAACAAAATTTATTGTAATAATTTATAATATTTATATTTTGAATAATTCAACTGCAAACATAAGCGTTGAAAAAATTAATATATATAAAAAAACTTAGTTAAAGTATTTGAACCAAAAGTTCGATTTATTTAAATTTTGATTCGATTTTTTTTTTTTTTAATTCTTGCTTGAGTGGCAAATGCTTGCTCTTTTCCTTTTTATGTCTTAAGTTATTTGCCTCTTGCTAACGGCAAATGTGAAAGAGGATTCTAAGCACATTCGAGGATTTGACCTTTCAAAGGAAGGCAATGTAATAATTAATTTCGTAGAAGAGATCGACTTTTTTCTAAGACAGTGCGTGTGAACTGACCTCTGACTGATCAGTCGAAAACATGGCAGTCATACATCATTTTTATTTTAATATATATATATATATATTAATATTGATATATTTTAGTATATTATTTTAAATTTATTAATATTTAAATATTTTTAATATATATATTTTTTTAAATATAAAATAAATTTAATTAAATAAATTTTATATATTAAATATTTATTAATTATATATAATATTTTTTTAAAAATTTTTATCAAATATAAAAATTAATATCAATTAAATAACAAAAAATAATTTTTTAATAATTATTAAATTTATAAATAAATATATTTAATATTTATTAAATTTATAAATAATTATAAATAATATTTATTAGATTTAAGATTAATATTAATTTAATTTTTTTAAATTTATATTATGTATCGATAAATAAAATTATTTATGATTTATTTTTTTAAAATAAATTAATACATATTGATACAATTAATATAAATCAAAATTAAAATTAAAATAAAATTAATTATTATTAATATTTTATATATTAAAATAGATATATTCTGATCGATAGGATTGACCCGACAACATTGGTCTAAAACAATAAGAAAGCAAAATAAAAAAAATCTGGCGACAACGTACGACTTTCGCGCGACGGAGATAGAACGGACCAGTGTTAATTTAAGGGCGGCATGAAAAAAAAATTTTTTTTAAAAAAATAAATAAATAAATATTATTCATATTAAACGGTGTAAGCTTTTGTACTTTCCAGATCAAAAGGAAAGAATAAAAGACAAAAAGATCAAAGGCGAGGAACTTTGAGTTATCGGGCGATTAAAGTAGGTGGTGAGTTTTCGAACGATGAATCAGAAACACCATTGGCCTTGTATTTTGTTATTTAAAGATCAAATCAATGTTAGGTTTCAACTACAGAAGGAAGGAAGATTCTGCCGAGCTCTTCTAGATTTTTTTATTTCAGTCAAGTAAGCAACTAAGCATTATTACAGGTCTTGGCTTTCCCCTGTATTTATATAGAGAGTCTTGAGCAACTATTTCTAGAAATCTAGTTATGACTTCAAGAATTGTTATGTTTTTGGCAGTTAACATAGGAGTAGTGCAAAATCCTCAGCCGTTTAAATCAAGGTCGGCAAATTAATCAAAGCAAATTCTGCTGTCTGGTAAACATGGAGGGTTATTATTCGTCAGATGGATCCAGTTCATTTTTTACATCAGAGATGCCAGATTTTACCTCAGAGATGCCAGATTTGTGGGGCGAATACGGATGGGACGAGCCAAATAGCAGTGATTACTTTCGGCTACTGGAGGAGAAAAATGAGATCTCTTCTATAGACGGTGGACTGACGGATTCTCTAGCCGAGCAAGACCAATTGAATCAAGTAGAAACATCGGAAGCTTCGTACCAAACAAGATCAAGAGGTGGTAATAGAGCTAAACTTACTCAAGCTGAAAGAAAAGAACACAAAAGACAAAGTGATTACAAGTATAGGCAAAAACTGAAGGTAAAAATGTAGAAAGCTCAGATTTTGTTTTGTTGTTATTGCATGTTACTCTTGTCTGTTTTCGTTTCTGAGTTGGTTAAGTAGTAGGCTCTTCTGTTTCCACTTACACATGATGGAAGCTGTATCAGTCAATTGGTTTTAGGTTGGATATCCACTCATTTTTAAGTAGTTATACAAGCTTAACAGCCCCGGACCTTGTATCTGCCTCTGTAGATTTCTCTTCTTTGATGTTAACATTTTCCAGTGCAGACAACAGCAGATGAACAGACTGCCGAGATTAAACACCTGAAAGAGGAAAATGAACGGTTGAATGCTGAGATTAGAATGTTAAAAGGGCAAATGGGAATGGGATTGCTTCTCCCCAATGGGCAACTTCCAGCAGTAGCTCCACAGAGACGAGATAGTTATATTACCCAATCAACTAGCAAGCAGCTTGAGCACCAAAGTATTTCTGTCCAGGTAGCAATTCTGGGCTTCTCAAGTGTTTTGATCAGCGATTTCAATTGCTGTTGTGTCACGTTTATAACAGTTTGCAGATATATACAAAATTGAAATCGCAAATGATGACAATAACATCACATTGTGACACTATTTAAATCCATGATTTCGACTTTAAGTCTACAAGTATATATCTGCTCAGTTTTCGCTATTTTCATGGAGTGTTGCTATTTTACTTGTCAATCTAACAGTTAATAAACTTGCAAATTAAGATTTACATTTTTAGAGTTTCGGGTTACTCTTTCAAGATGCCCCTTTCTTTAACTTGTCAAGCACTGCAATTTTTCTTTTAACAACGTTGCATTTATCCGATACTTTTTCTTATCTTGAAGCACCAGGTATTTATTATTATTATTATTATTATTATTATTATTATTATTATTATTATTATTATGTACCCTAATAATTCCATTTTATTGGCTTCATTGGCATGCTGCAATGGTGATTTTGGAATTCAGCTTGATAAAATAGTCTGCACTTGTTCCAATTACTAATCCTGAAAAGCTTATAGTTAGGATAAAAAATCAAATTTTCTGCAACTTTTGATCTTTTACATTATATTAAGATCATTGTTGTTTAAAATATGATAATTTTAGTTTCCTTTTTCTAATTTCGTGATTAGAAACATTAAAACCAGTCATAGTCGCCTATTTGTTTCCTTTAATTTGTAGGATCACCATGGAACTAATTCTGGAGCTGCTGACAGGGTATGCAATTGTTCTAGATCTTTATGAGTCTATTGGGTTTGAGATATTTTGAAAATCTAATGCCAAATTAAGTTTGTCTAAGCTTCTAATTCTGGAATCCTGATTTGCTTTTGCTCCCAATTTATTGTTACAAAACCTCCAGCAGATGATTCCAGTAAATGTAGTTGCTACCAATGACTGTGAAGCAGAAAATCAGAAGAATTCTCAAGCTGGAATATGCTGTAATGATGATGCACCCATTACTGACCTTCTTAAGAAGATTGATGCAGATGATGAGAGCAAAGTGGAGTTTTCAGACTTCAACGGCTTAGATGGGAATCGCATAACAGTTGGGAAATATAGTTTCCCGCTCTCACTGCTTCCTACTGTAAAGAGAATCATTGATGCACGCGGTGATATTTCTGCAACTAGTAAGATGAACCCAAAGACGGCTGAGGGAATCTATATCATGTTCTGTGCTTCTGTCAAGGAGATGAACGATCTACAGCTTGAGCAAGTTACTGAGGGTAGAATATTGAAGTGGAGGGATGCAATCAGGGATGCTTTACGTATCAATTTCGAGGTGGATTTCGCCATGGAACATTTGAAGAAAATTGCTTGCGCTTACATTGGTCTAACGCAGCGTCGAAAGCTGGAGAATGTGGCTATTAGGATCTCAAAGTTAGAGGCTGAGTTGAGTGCTGGGAAAGAGGAGCATGCTAAGATATGTGAACAGTCCAAGGTGTTCATGGATTCTGCTGAAAATTTTATTGGCAAGCCTGTCAGCTCGGGTATGTTTCAGAGTCTTTGTACATTAGAAATGTGCTTACTTTAGAAATTTCGACCAAGAATTTAAATAGCGTTCATAATATGATGTTATTGTCTTTATTTTTGTCGTTTTGGTTCTCTACACCGCCGATATTGACTACAATTGATCCCGTTTCAGCCATCCACTACATCTGAAATTGCAATAAACATTGTGCAGCTGAAAACATTTTAATTTTGACTTATATGGGCGAGTGTACTTTGGGTAGCTGGTATGCTTGGTTGACAAAATTTCATAGGGGAGAAATCCAAGAAAAAGTAAGGAAACGATTGAGAAAAATACTAAATGGGATTGGGAAATTGCTAAAGTTTTAACTTGGTTCTCAACTTTTAAGTACTTGTCTTAAACCAACACCGAGTATCCAGAGCAGATTCCACCAGTGAGACCCTTCATGGAAGAAACATTGGCTTCATTTGATAAATGTTTTACTTTTTGTTATTTATTTATTTATTTTTACTTCTTTTCTATTATTTACTTAAAAGCCAAAACAGGATTGTTGACCACCAAGAACAGATACTTAGAAGGGCATCTCAGATGGCGGCAATCCAAGGACAGACAAATACAGGGCCTTTCCCAATCAATCATCCAGTGTAGACATGAAAATGGCCAGGTATTGCAAGTGTTAGCTTCTGAAGTACTTGGATTAGAAACTCGTATCTACTCAGTTCCATTATTTTACAGACTAATTCAGAATTAATTTTCACTTTTCATTTACCTTTCATGTGCATGGTATAAAATCTTGCGACCTAATAAGCATTCATATACAGACTAATCTCTACTTTGTTTTATTAGTTTAGGAACTGAAGTAGACTTCAATTTTTTTTTTCACTATTTAGTTCTCTTTGTTGCTTGGCTTAATATACATCTTTCGCAAAACAAAAAACAGTTGATACCAAAATATCACTAAGTTCATTTGTGGCAACGTTTTGTGTCAGATCCTTGCAAGTATAAACAAAACCACCCAGCATTACTCGAATATTGAGGCTGAAAACTCAGTGCTGAGAGCTCAATGTATGGAACTTAGTGAAAGACTGCAGTCTTTGAATGAGATCATCTGTTTCTTCAATTTAAGCAATGATGCTGAGGATGCTAAGGATACAGGCCTTCCTTGAAATCCTTTCATTGAGCCCTTTCGAGTCTGATCTGACAGCTTTCTGAACCGATTGGATTCGCGCTACTTGAATCTTCCAATTATAACCTCTTCAGATATCTTTCAATATTGATCTCCAGTAGCTTATTGACATTTGTTACTCAATCCTAAGTATGAGTCTCAAGGTAGCAGTGAAAATGAAAAGACATTGTTATATTATATTTTTATTCAATAGTGGGTTTTTTTCCCCCGAAGCTAAAAAAAAGGTTCTCACTGTAAATTTGTTTGTCCAATATGATGATTTTAGTATCAAAGGTCAATGACGTGTCATTATTTATAGTTTCTAAATGCTATGTTGCTTTTGGTACATAAAATCGCTAACTTAACTTTCTGTAATCGGCTGATTATAAACATTAAAACTAGTCATTGTGACCTATTTGTTTCCTGTAATTTGTAGGATCACCATGGAAATAGCAGTGGAGCTACTGATAGGGTATGGCAGTTGTTCTAATCTTTATGAGTCTAGTGGGTTTTAGATATCTTGAAATATAATTACTAGTTATCTCAGAAACATTATCTCTTATACATGTGTTTGGTTTGACTAATATCTTGCATGTCTAATGTCGCAGACCTTTGTAATTGTAAATAGAAAATTAAACAATTTAATGCCTAAATTGGAAGTCATCTTTGGACTTTGATACCTCAAATTTAACCATATTAAGTTTGTATAAACTTCTAATTCTGGAATCTTTTTTTGCTTTTTCCTCCCAATTTATTGTTATAAAATCTGCAGCAGATGATTCCAGTAAATGTAGTTACTACAATGACTATGTAGCAGAAAATCAGAAGAATTCTCAAGCTGGAAGTTGAAAAACCAGATAAGACCGGCTGGTTCGACTGGTTGAGCCGCGTACTGGAGGTTCAACTAGTCCGAAACTATTAAAGAACCTGATTTCAGTTGAACGGCCTAAAACAGGTTCAACCAGTTAAAAAACAGCTAAAAAACCAGAAAAACCCCTTTAATATTTTTTTAATTATTTTTTCAAAAGTATTTTTTTGTACTTGATGACGTTTGAACACATAACCTTTAAAATTATACTAAAGACTATGCCACTCAAATAAATGCATGTTTTAAGAATATATAATATTTATTTAAAATTAAAATTCTTTTAAAAATGTTTAAAAACCACTTTAAATTAATCAACCGGTTCGGAAACCGGAGGTCACACCGGTTTGACCTCAGGTCTGGTTTTTTAACCTTCTAGAACATGCTGTAATGATGATGCACCCATTGCTGACCTTCTTAAGAAGATTGATGCAGATGATGAAAGCAAAATGGAGTTTTCAGACTCTACTGGCTTGGACGTGGAGCGCATACCAGTAGGGAACTACCGTATCCTACTGTAAAAAAGATCATTCGTGCTCACGGTGATATTTCTGCAACAAGTAAGATGAAACCCGGCATTACTACATGATCTGTATCATATTCTGTGCTTCTGTCAAAGAGATGAGCCATCTACAGCTCGAGGAAGTTACTGAGGGTAGAATATTGAAGTGGAGGGATGCATGCAAGGGTGCTTTTAGTATCAATTTCGAGTGGATTTCGCCATGGAACATTTGAAGAAAATTGCCTGCGCTTACATTGGTCTAATGGAGTGTTGAAAGCTGGAGAATGCGGCTATGAGGATATCCAAGTTAGAGTGCTGGGAAAGAGGAACATGGTAAGACATGTGAACATTCCAAGTTGTTCATAGATGCTGCAGAAGAGTTTATTGGCAAGCTTGTCAGCTCGGGTATGTTTCAGTCTTCCCATGTTAAAGTTTAAAACATGAGATGAAAAGAACAAGAGTGGAGAAGAAAATGAGCTGCGTTACCATTTTCATTCTTGCTAAGGTACATTCTACACAAAAACAGACATTAGGTACAGTGGTTGAAACAAATCCTCTTGAAGTAAGGGATTACATCGTGCTGAGCAAAAACCACTTAACCAGTAGATATGCTGACAGATTTCTACTTCACTATGAGATTACAAACATCGTCACATTACAAAAAATTATGCTATCCGTAGAAAGTACGTAGGAAAATTCTCAAATGTCTGACACTCGTAGAGATTTTCCTTGGAGACTCCACGCTTGACCTTAGGAATTGAAACCTTGGCTTAGAAACAGCCTTAGTCAAAATGTCTGAAATTTGATTATCCGACTTGCAGGACTTAACATTCACTTCACTAAGCCTTTCAGCTTCTCTGGTTGCTTGAAACTTCACATTGATATGCTTAGTTCTACCATGCTGGACCGGATTTTTAGCAATGGTTATAGCTGACTTGTTGTCTACACAAACAGAAGTAGGCTTATTTTCTGCTCTAGATCAGCTAGAAGCTTTCTAAGCCAAATGGCTTTGTTTACTGCCGCTGCTGTAGAGGTGTACTCAGCTTCAAGTGAAGATTGAGCCACCACATCCTGCTCTTAAAATAATTGAAAAAATACCATTGCCAAAAGAGAAAACATATCCTTAGGTGCTCTTAGATTCATCTACTCTCTCTGCCAATCACTGTCTGCATGCCCCTCAAGCTTGTTGCTTTCCTTCTTCAAGAACGATAGACCATACATAGTCTGTTGTGTCCTTGATGTATCTCAAGACCATTTTAGCTTCACTATAATGTGCTTGACTGGGGACTTGCATGAACCTTGAGAGTAGCCTTGTAGCATACATTATATCTGGTTTGGTAGCAGACAAATACAGCAAGCTTCCAACTAAATTTCTATAAACAAAAGCATCAGCCTTACCAGTGTCATCATGCTTGGACTGTTTTTCATTCACGAGTTGCAACTGACTTGCAATTTTCCACCTTGAACCTTTTCGAAATCTCCATGGCACAATACTTCGTCTCACCTAAATCAGACATTTCAAATACATTCTCATATTTTGCTTGAAATATTTTATAAACACTTCATTGTCACCTGTAAAAAGCAAGTCATCAACCTACATGCTCTTGGAGCTCGTTTTAACCCATATAAAGCTTTTTGAAGCTTGTACACTTCCAACGTTTCTTTATGCTTGAAATTCCTCTTGTTGCTCAACAAAATTCTCCTCCTCAAGCCAACTTTTTAGGAAGGTTGATTTCACGTCCAAGTGATACACTTCCCATCCTTTCATAGCTGCTAAAGGCAAAAAGAGCCTTATAGTGTCATGCCTGGCCACGGGAGCAGAGGTATCTGAGAAATCAATGCCAGGTTGGTTGTAGCCTTTAACCACTAGTCTGACCTTATGCTTGTTTATAGAACCGTCTGGATTGAGCTTGGTTCTATAAACCCACTTGACACCAATCACCTTGTGATGATTTGGTCTGTGTACAAGCCAAGTTTCATTTGTCTCTGCCATTTTCTTTTCTTCAGTCATGGTCGCTCTCCATTCATCTTGCTTTGCAGCTTCATCATGATTTGTGAGCTGAAATGCAGCAATATTACGCCTGGCATAAACATCCATCAATGATCTAAGTGCCCTTTAAAGGAACTTCTGTGTCACTGTCAGATTCTTCACCTGCTTTTGAAGCACAACCAGTGGCTCTGAAGCTGCAATTTGGTTCTTTTTCCAATCCCATTATGCTATTTCATCAAACTTGACATTTCTACTAATCAAAACCTACCCAGAGGCAACATTGTACAACCTGTAACCCTTAAGAGTTGTTGCTGTAACCTAGAAAGATCCCAGCTTCAGCTCTTTTGTCTAGCTTGTCTCTATTTGCTGTTGGTACAATAGAGTAGCATATACATCCAAAAACTTGGAGATGATCAATTAAGGGCTTCACACCGTGCCATGCTTTATAAGGAGTTCTGCCATTCAAGGCTGTAATAGCTAACAATTTAGCAAATATGCTGGAAGTGTTGACTGCCTCAACCCAAAAACTCTTAGGAAGGTCTTTCCATACAACAAGCACCTAGCCATCTCCGTGATTGACCTGTTTGTTCTTTCACTTACATTGTTTTCTTGATGAGTGTAAGGAATAGTCAGCTGCTGTTGAATTCCTGCTTGCTTACAAAACCTGATGAATTCACCAAAGTTGTACTTTGTCCCATAATATGATCTCAGCATTTTTATTGGACAACCAGATTCAGCCTCAGCCATTGTTTTGAACTCCTGAAATATCTCAAACACGTTAGACATCTGTTTGAGTAAGTAAGCCCAGCACATTCTTGTATAATCATCCACGAACAACAACAGAAAGTACATGCTGCCATTAATAGGTGTACTTATAGGTCCACACGCATCAGTGCTCACTAACTTCAGCTTCTTTGAGGCTTTCCGGTTGCTCTCGGTTGGAAAAGACAACTCCTTTTTCTTGCCATATTGACATGTAATGCACACATCAGCCTTTTCATGTATGGCTAGCAGATTCAAGACAAAGTCATTTGAATGCAAATCCTTCGAGGTAGAATAACTATAGTGACCTAGTCTCTTGTGCGACAAGGTAGAATAATCAGCTGCACTGGGATAGGCATGCATTTGGGTTTGTTTCCATTCAATTCGAAAACTCTCGTCTTTCACGCTAACAGCGATCAACTAAGAACCATCAGGATCATATATATGAAGCATGACATGTTAAAATGCAATATAGTTGTGTTTTCTTTTCTTTAGGTTTACTAAGATGCTGAGGACATATCGATCTTGTGAATTGACAATTGTTTTCTTTTCTTTAGGTTTACTAAGATGTGAAAAGAGTTGCAAGCTTAGCATGAAAAATCACTCGAAGCCAGATTTAACGTAGGAAACTTCACCCAAGAGGAAGAAGAAGTTATCGTTAAGTTGCATCATTCTCTTTGCAATGGGTATCTTTTTCTAGCAATTAAATTTCCATCCAACGTGAAATACTGAATCATTCCTCAAATCATGAATATTGTGATTGAGATCATAATTGGGCGAAGCTATGTTAGTCACACTGAGGATGAGTGTGATATGGATATTGTTCTATCAAAGGATGTCGAAATTTTTAAAAAATATCTCATATATTTGAAAATTTCTATTTTCTTATCCATATCCAAATGTGTCTTCCATGTAGTTGAAAAAGATGCTTTCAAGAAAAATTCAATATCTGTTGAGCATATCGGAAGTAGGATCCTAAAAACATAAGACCGATGTGGGGAAGTGTACCTTAAAATCATATGAGAAAAGGTGTAGACCTAGCAAAACCTAGTTACACCCTTTAATCAGTGGCTAGTGACATTGGTTAAAGGTGATATTTATAGACATACGAATAATTAATTAATTTTTTTTTGAATTCAGTAAAAATAATATATTAAATATATAAAAATTCTTAAATTGATAATTAAATAATCTTTAACCACTGTCCACAGACACTGGTTAAGAAAACCCTAACTCTATTACACCAAAAAATTTGCATGTCTTTTAGCATGATGGTTAATTTTTCCTAACTACTCAAACCATACGTCAAACTCAACAATATCATTTGATCTGAATTAAATTTTGGTACGCTAAAGCATGATACAACTTTATTAATTAGCTAGGAAAGAAGTTATAGTTGAGCATAAAATCTGATATGAATTTCTCTGATCTCCAGATGGTTTCTGATTGCAGCATCCATACCAGGGAGAACAACGGCTGACATTAAGAAACATTGTTATAGCCATTTGAAGAAAAAACCTTTAAAAACAAACTACATAATGGAGGGACCGAAGAGATTTCTTGTGATTTTGAGAAATATATATAGCGTTAGGTATTCGTCAACATTACTCTAATCTTTTATGATATTGAGCTTGTATCAACCCGGTTTCATGAATTAATAATGATTTGATGATGTAATCTGCGCTGACTGTTCTAAATTTTAGCTGACACGAGTTCCATTGATCTCACCTTTCTAGTTATAGATAGAAATTGTCTGACATGAATTCTGGGTTATATATATTTTTAGTTATAGATAGAAATTGTCTGATATGAACTCTGGGTGTTATATATATATATATTTCTAATCTACCATTAACCCTCCGACTTTCATCTAATCACACCTAAAGAATACATTCTATACTTGAGCCATTTAAACCCACAACTTTTAGAAATCTGCTAACAAGCTGAGCTAATTTCAGTTTTTTTTTTCTTTTTAAACAAACTTTATGAGCAAATGATTTATCTTAATCTTCCAGCCATTTTTGAAAACTTTTCAGGAAAGTTTTTAAATCATTGGGATTCAAGGAGCACCTTAACAAATCTTTTGAATGCAAAACTAGTGTCCTGTTTTAAATAATATTTCCTGCTACTAAACATCCAACATAATTTCATGCTATAGGATGCGAACAAATACCAAACATATTCAACAAAAGTACAGCAATTCTTTAGTAGCCATAAGTCTTAGACGTAATCTTTTATCTACAACATTGCCTAAAATAGTCTCTGAATTCTTCTAAAAACAAACATTTAAGATTGGTAGTTCCTACCAGGCATGTTTCCTCCACCCACGGTTGGAGCATAGTTATTCGGGTATTGAGCATTTGTTGTTGCACCTTGGTTTGGAGCGTTACCATAGCTGGGGCCATTTTGGAAGTTCTGTGCATTTCCAGGAGTGTTTCCATAGTTAGGGCCATTTTGGAAGTCCTCTGCATTTCCGGCCACATTACGGGACCATCCTTGATTTGGTGGCACACTCCCCATATTCCCCATGTTGTTCGCTGGCATTCCACCCATGTTGTCAGGCGGCATCCCTCCCATGTTGTAAGGTGGCATCCTTCCCATGCTGTTGGGTGGCATCCCTCCCATGCTGTTGGGAGGCATTCCAGCTGTATTAGGAGCAAAATTCTGCATGCCCTGGTTTGATGGAGGCATCTCCCTACTCTGATTATCTCGGAGCTGCATGTTCTCCCTTCTTCTCTCATAGTTTCTTGATCTATCATAATTACGAGGTCTATCATTACGCCTATTTCTTTCATTTGCTCGAGCATTGTTCCTCACCCATTCCTCATGATACTTCGGATCATATGGAACTGCTTGCCCATTAATGAAAGGTTCCCCTGAAAAAACAATAGCTTATTTTAAGTATTAACAACTTAAAACAAAAAACCATCCAATGCAGAAAAATGCATATTTACCTCCATAATCCTTGTTCTTCACATCCAGGTAGGAATCTGGAAGAACCCACCGAACTCCAGGAAGTTCTAAGGGGAAAATGAAAATTTATGAGAACAGCCATAAAAACCTTCTCTTAAACAGCATTGCAGTGACAAGAAAATTGAAAACTTAAGAAGGCCCACACCTTTCATCTTATACGAGAGTTCTTCAGACACAAGAGCTCCGAATGCATAGTAGTGCCGGGTAGAAACTGAATAAATTTTCATTCTTGCTTCCTCCTCACTATATACAAGATGCGCAGGAAATAAACCGTAATTAAAAAATAATGTATGCATTTTGTTATGGAGTAATCGAAAACAAGTATCTGTGGAAAAAAATTCTAAAAATACTCAAACCCTAATGCTTAAATGACATAAGTTCTGAGAGATGAAGCTTTTGCTGCTAATAATAATACTACATGCTGCATGAATAAATATCAGACCTAATAGCCCTTGCAAAATAAGCATCGCATATTTCCAAAACAAAGACGAAAAAAGTTGTTTCAAAGACAGTAGTCATTAGGCAGAGATTCTTCTATCCAATTACATCACATCCATGATATGCTAACAATAAAAAATGTTACAACGACATGAGTATCTGTTCGTGTGTCACAAAGAGATACTCTAATAACACCCGCATTACGAAAATTTCAACTAAAAGATATGCACTTCATAAGAAAAATAATGTGTAAATAAAAAAAATTAAAAAAGACAAAGCTAGAACAACTGACACTTCCATTAGTAGAGAAATCCCATTCATATCAAAAGGACATCTTCGTTTATTAAAAGAAATCACCAGTACTACACTAAAACCTCAAGAAACTTATAAATTAACAACCAAACAAAAAAGTTTAGAACATTGAGTTCATCATATTATTGCTCCTCTGCACATTCTCTTCCAAAATCAAAGAAAATGATACCACATAAGACTGTATATCTCCATGAATCTAGGAACTTTTGCTAGCATTGTATTATTTGGTCTTCATATCAGAACAGATAATATTCAAGATTATACAGGATTATACACAAGAGATCCTTTCTTGGCTCTCTCTTTAGCTCTATGTCTTCTGTTACTCTGATTAACGTGTAAAAATAAAGTAATAAAAAACCAAATTTGATTAAAAAAGAATAAAATAAAACTAAAATTCTAATGCCATATAAACATAAATTCAGTCATTTTCTCATCAAAATTTTGCTAGTTTATTAAATTGAAAATAATTAAAGTGGTAGATTAATATAAAATAAATAACCAAAAAGAAACCCATTATAAATCAACAGAAATAGTTACCTGCCCACTACTTGAGCTAGGGTTTTGATATAACTATCAATAATTTCATCCCTAGTAGAATCCTCTTTAGGGGGCTCCATCACAACGAGCCAATGCTCAAAGTCACAGCCGTCGAGCAAGATCGTCTCTTTCGGGGGCCGGTTCGAGTAGTTCGGGTTCGGGTCATTGAGGGAGGACCTGGCCGCTCGAGTGGATAATGATTTGACGGTGGGGGAAAGTGAGTCGCGAAGGAGGAGGGAGTAGCAAGTTGGGGCACGAAGGCGACGGAGGAAAGAGAGGGAACAGGGTGGCGATGAGATGATCAGAGTTTTGGTGGAGGAAGCGGCGGCGGCCACGGGAGAAAAGGAAGAGAAAGGGCGGCAGAAAGGGAAGAGGAAGGAAGTTAAGGCTTTGGGTTTCGAAAGGAGAGAGCGAGAGAGGATCTTGGTCGCCATTTGTGCAGGATGCCAAAATGACGAGAATTAGAGGAAGAGACTGGCAAATGGAAATGAGGCTTTTGGAAGGGTTTTCACCTTTTCAAGGGGAAAAAAAACCTTTTCATAAATAAGATTGGCTTTCAACAATTTATAAAAATAATTAAAATATAAATATAATATAAAAAAATTAATATAATTATGATATAAATAATAATTATAATATAATTATAATATAAAAATAATATAAGTATGATATGAGCATATGATTAAAATATTTTTTAACTCAATAATAAATAATATAATGTAAAAATAATACAAATATAATAATACAAATACTAGATCATGCTTAACTTCTCTTTTTTTAATAATATTGTGATATTAAATGTTAATTAGTTGATATTTTAAAACTATAGAAACTAAGAATTCTATATATAATTTTAACAAGGATCATTAAAAATAGGGTTTGGTTAATGGTATTGATAGGTAAGGTTTGAGAATTATTTTTTACTATTATTATTTTGTAATTAATATATTATTTTTATTGAATATGAAAAACTATTAATTATTTTTTCTCTTTAAAAATTTTGTTTTAATATTATCATTAGGTACTAATTAATATTTTTTAAAAAAAATTATTGTTTTTTCCTTCTTGTGATCTCAATTTATAGTTTATAGCTTACCCCTTTATTAAAATGTTAGGTTACATTGAATTGAGAAAATTTTATTATCAACATCTATATTTTTATACAGCCTTGCAAGTTTAGGACCTTTGGGTATTTTTAAATATAGCTTTGAAACCAAAACATCTAAGAACCTATTTCTTTCAAGTTAAAGTAAACTGTAAAGACAGCTTGGTTTGATAAACATAGCCAAATTAAAGTTGCCCTAATTTCATAGTTGGAATTGGGGTTTATAATTGATTGATTAAGCATAAATTTCATGGGCAGATTGGGATTACTTGTGTTGTTTGATTACATGATCCAAAATTGAAATTTCTTAGGATATTAACCAATTATTTTAGCTTTCTCCCACCAACCTTAATTTAGCTGTCTAAGTACTGGGACGATGGGGTGAGGCCACCAACAACAACCCCATTGGCAGTCAATATATCAGCTTGCCTCAAAATCCTTTCGTTTCATTCCCCCAAAGACTATCATAATTTTCATATGATCTTATTTTTTTTATATTATACAATTGTATTGTATGGAATTTTCGTATTTATCCAAACCCCACTAAAACTCGTATTTCCTTTAGAGAAATGAAAACAAAAAAAAATCAAGTCAAGCAAAATCCAATGACCCCAAACAGTCTAAATTCACATGCATGCAAACTTAACTATTCATTTCGCTTGTTCAAGGATGGATGCCCAATATCGGTGTGTTCACCTCCTTTTTATTTTATTTCTTCATATAACCTGAGGCATCCTAGTTTGCCTCTCAACGTTCACCTCTCTTTCTCTCAATGGATTGCCTGTGAAGTCAACGGAAAGCTTTTCTGGTGGCCGGAAAGCTCCATACAGATTAGAAACTAAAAACTTGTCTTGCAAGTTAAGCAGCAAATTTGAAGACTATTTCAGGTAGATTTTTTTGTGGTTGGAATCCAGATAGAGCTACCAAGTTCATTTTGAAAAGTGTGAATTGTGAAGCTAGGCCTGGACAGATCACGGCCATTGCTGGACCAAGTGGAGCTGGTAAAACTGCATTGCTAGAGATTCTTGCTGGAAGGATACCACCTCGAAAAGTATCATCAGGGTAAGTTCTTGTCAATGGCAGGCCTGTTGGTGTTAAAAATTTTCAGAGAGTTTCAGGACATGTTACTCAAGGTGACTCGCTATTTCCATTGCTTGCAGTAGAAGAAACGCTCATGTATAGTGCACCTTTGAGGCTACCAGGAGGGAGGAAGGAAGCTGGTTATAGAGTGAAAGGGCTGTTGAAGAAGCTTGGATTGGATCATTTTACAGGTTCCAGGGTTGGTGGTGGAGGGGAATCAAACAATGGCATTTCTGGTGGAGAAAGTAGGGGAGTATCGATTGGTGTTGACGTTCACGACCCTGGTGTTATCTTGATTGATGAACCAACTTCAGGATTGGATTCAGCTTCAGCTCTTCATGTAGTCACACTGCTAAAATCACTGGCAGCCAATCAAGGTAAAACTATGGCCAACCTGGTTTTCGGATCCTCCAGCGGTTTGATCGCACTGATTTGCTTTCAAATGGATTGTTGTTCATAACGGACGATTAAATCATCTCTAAGAAAGGCTGAAGTTTGCTGATCATCATATCCCTCGTCATTTAAATGTTCTTAAATCGCCATTGATGTTAGAAAAACTTTTTCCGTGAGAAATTCAAAATGTCCAAGTAACATAAACCATGAAAACCGTAGAACTAGGAGCCCCATCCATCTTGAAAGAAAGCTTCATTTCTACCTGAATTCGCAGTTCGATGAGGTTTTGATATTAGGACAAAGATTTTGCAGCAACACATTCAGAACCAAGCAACTCTTTGCTACAAGAGTTAATACAAGCCTTAGTAGCTGGACTTTTACTTGGAGCCATATATCTCAATGTTGGAAATAATAAAGGAAAGATTGCCTTACAACTCAAACAGGATTTTTCGCCTTCACTGTCACATTCTTACTATCTTCCACAACAGAAGGGCTGCCAATTTTCTTGCAAGAAAGAAGGACTCTAATGAGAGAGACTTCAAGGGGAGCTTATAGAGTTTCATCCTATGTATTAGCCAACACCATTGTTTTTCTTCCATTTCTTTTAATGGTGGGAACCCCCTTTGCTTCACCAGTTCACTGGCTGGTTGGTTTGAGAAACGACACCAGTATGGGTTCCTTTACTTTTCCATGGTGGTTTGGATGTTCTTTAGATGTCAAATTCTTTAGTTGCATGTTTCAGTGCTCTTGTTCCAAACTTCATCATGGGGAACTCAGGGATTGCAGGTTTAATGGGATCTTTCTTCTTGTTTTCAGGGTATTTTATAGCTAAAGATGAGATACCATATTACTGGATTTTCAAGAATTATTTGAGTTTGTTTAAGTACCAATTTGAGTGCTTTATGGTAAATGAATTTGGTGGAAAACAAGTTCAGTGGAGGTGCTTAGAGTTCGACAATGGAGATTGTAGTCTGTATGGGAGCCGGTTACTAAGATAGCAAAACCTCAAATATTCACCCGAAATGGAGCAATTTAGCTGTGATGTTGGGCTTCATAATTGGGCATACAGTGCTCTGTTTATTTATTGTGGTATAGATGTTAGAGATCAAGAAACTAGATAATCTTTATTTTCTCTCCTTTTTTTTTTTTTTTTCAGATCATTTTTTCTACTCACTGATCTAATGATGCTTAATGCAAAATCTATATACATGATTTGTTCAAATTCATTCAGGAATGGGACCTAGCAGATAGTTACTGTAATATATATGTAAACTTATATTGCTCCGACTTTTCATTTTTTGATGTATTTGTATTCGATACTTGTGTTCGATACATATTTAGACACGGATATGAAGATATGACCCTCCCAAGATTCTTCAAGTACATCGAAAAATTTTTTTAAAAAAAATTAAACATAATTGTATCCTATATTCTCACCCAAGTCCAAGTAACGTTACGGAAACTTGCCGTCAAATTCATTGTCCCAGGCATTTTAGACGAAAACATGAATTCAAAGGTCTTTCTTATTGCTCTTCCCTTCTGAATTTTCAGTTCCAGGCTTCTAGCCATTCTTCAAAATCAAGCAATTATTTATGGTTACTCTCTCAGCCGTGGTTGATCTTTCTGTTAAAAGAACTGAAACAAGCTCTAAATGAATCAAATATTTGGCCTTAAGTGTTTTATAGGAAGGAGATTATATCAGAGTTATGATAAACAATGCTGGTTTCCTATTAGACTTGAATCTTATCAACACTTAATAAACAGGATTTCTAAAAACGAGTGCTTTCTTATACCAATGTTGAAATGTTCAATTCGATCGATCCGAAAAACAGTTCAAACAGCTAAGAGATTGATCCTTACAAAATGTTCAAAATAATGCAAGAATTTAAAAGAACCAAAATATTAAGGTACAGCAGATTACAATTTGTATGAATTTACAGCATTGCTACTCTTACAAACTGGAAAGATGAAGAAGGTATAATCTGGCTAGCAAAATTCGAAAAAACCCTGATTTTTACTTCGAAATCAAAGCACTGGCCAAAGAGTATCCAGAACAATAATACACCAACCTAATTGCTTCGGTCGAATATGGAATTAAATGTCACTGTAGCATATGATGTGGTAATATTTCCTGATGATGAAGATGAACTCCCCCCTTTGCTCGTGCCTTCAGAAGTCAAGTTGGACTTTTCTTTTTGGCTTCGGAGACTCACGAATTCCAAAAGAAAGCCACACCTAATAATATTCAGGTCATCGACAGCTTTCTCCCCCGTTAGCGTCTTCACCACCCGAGACATGGATAGTCGTATCTTTGGCATGTCTTGGGTGCAGAGTAAGCCAACCTTTAGGAACTTCTGAGCTTCTTCATCGTTGTACTCTCCATCCAATGACGTAAAAACTAATTCCACCAGTTGTCCATGCTTGTACAAGTTCCATGTCTGCAGAGTTGTAAATATTTAGTAAGGAATCTCAAAAATCATAAGTCGTAACGCCGAAGAACCAAATTGAAACAAGAAGCAGACCACATCGAACTGGAGATGGTGAGGCAACACTTTTAGAAATTAAAGAGGGTCTCATTTTGATGCAAAACTATGATACATTGAAGATAATAGATTGAACCAATTATAACATTTATCTAACAAGCGGTTTAGCGACACATTGATAGATCATATATCATGTCCCTATATCCATGTCTAAAAATGTGTTGGACATGGGTACTGCAAAAAAAATGAAGAGTCAATTACATATCATGAATGCCTAATACAGTCTGACTGCATATCATGAAAGCCATGTATATTTTTTATTAAAGTAAAACTGTTCAAAAGTGACCAAGCTCACGGAAGAATATTGCAGCAATTCCGTGTTGAAATACGATAACCTGATTTATGTAAAGACGTGTTGATCCAAACATGGAAGAAATTATCAAGAAGAAGCTAGAGGATTATAAATGAATGGTGATATCGTAGAAATACATCCAAATTGTCGGTGAAGTCAGCTCACATGTGAAATAATCAATAAAGTAGTAATAGTCAACATGACTAGTCTCAAACAATATCCACAATGCTTGTTTCGTTCAAATAGTTGATACAATTGTAGGTCAAAGTGGTGCTTCATATGCACGTGTTCCGTTCGCAGTCCTTTAAGCATAGAATTATAAAAAGCTTAATCTCCCCAAGAACTGGTAATACAGCTAATGACTTTTGTTGGTTTTTACTGAGTTTGGACAATTTCACCTTGGAGTGCAACATGATTCGAATGACGACACCTGATGTGCTGGTTGTAGAGTAGGTGGTCAGGCATGCGGTCAGTTGCTTAGCTGAGTGGAACTTGAACTAGAAGATTGAATCAAAATCACCTGACTCCACCACTTGACATCCAACGGCTTAGGATAACAAATCCCATCGAGAAATACCGCATGTTTCTAATTTGTACCATATGAAAGACTGGCAAAGCCAAATCTATTTGGCTTTCTGCAATTTCAACCATTTTCTCACTGCATTTGCACGAAAATTCTATTTAGAATATTATTGGTAGTATGTAATAATGTTTGTCTAAGTTAAAAACTGTGGGACCAATGGATATTGAATAGGTACTTCCTGCCTGTGTCTTGGCATCGAGTGACTTTTCAGCTATTAGTTATGAGGGCAATATATAAAGACTCGAATGACGGTAGCAATGCAGGCTACAACAAAAACAAGAACATAGAAGAAATTCACACCCTTTCAAGAAGAAATTGTTCTGGCAGAGGCAATCTCCAGTTCGTGTTGCATCTACCACTAACAATTTCCAACAGCGAAATACCGAAACTGTAAATATCTGCTTTCCAAGTCAGCTGACCTCGTACAGCATACTCAGGTGCTAGATAACCTCTGTTATAAACCACATGGGGGTACATAAACAAATTAACAAATGCTGAAAGGAAGTTTGATCGATCACTAAAAAGAAAATCAGATTTTACTGCTTTATGCATCACTCAATCAAAAAAGAACCAACAGCATGAAAGTAAAAGAAGAGTTGATTTTGTTGACTTATTTGGCTGAAATTTTCAGCCAACTTCCAACATTATTTGTACAAAAAACATAGGATATCATCAACTACTCCATCCTATTTCCACTTCCTACTGCTAGTTTAGCAGAGGAAGCCATTGATACAAAGTCCCAAAGCGATAGAAGCAGGTTCTTTTGTAGAAGGGGCATTAGTATGCAATAAAGATCCACAAACTTTGAGCGAGGTTCTACAAGATCTTGAACCATGCACATTACAAATTTTGGGAAAAACCTGGCGACAAGGAATAAAAGTTTCAAAACCAATACTGCATCTATCAATCATGAATGGAGACTTCAATCTCAAATGTCAAAAACAATACTGCATTCGTCAATCATGAATGAAGACCTAACAGAGGTTAGTGCATGGATTGCCAACTTAAATGGTGATGAAAACAAATTTAAGTGCAGATGCTCACTAACGTAGGTGAAGTGTGAAGACACTCTAATGAGAATTGAAAGTCAATACACAATTATTATTTAACAGCTAATTGAATCATTGCAAATTCTGGAAAGAACATCTAGCATGGTAGATAGATGATAGCTCAAGCAACAGAAAATTAACTTTCCACTCCACTTCTTTAATCCCCCAGCAATTTCATGGTTTTTAGAGCTGAATAAACATAGAAGGCTGAACAAAAAATAATTCTCTCAATGAAGAATTCTCTCAAGTGCCCTGAATGGTTAGATGAGCATGAGATTGTTTATGATTACAATTTCAGTTTGGATGAAACAAAAATGAAAAGTTTCAAGTACCTATGGGTCATATAAAAGAGTTATTCTAAGCGCAATTTCTAACCAACATAGCTTCTAACATCCCAAATGCCTGCAAAATAAAAATAAGAAAAAAAAAAGAACATAACTATGACTATGTTCGTACTAATTACGACATTAAATTAAATTAAATAATCAATATTCAGGTATGATGTCCATTTTCTAAACAGTCTGATACCTGCGTTTGAGTTTAATGAACATGGGTAGACTTTCCAAGTTGCAGTTGCCAAAACAGGATATCCAATCTCCTTCTATTGAAAAAATACTGCATCTACTATTATTACTGGTAACTCTGTCAGGAAATCTCGAGCAGTGGCATTGCTATGGAACAATTCTCCTGTGATTGAAAATTTAAAACAAAATCAGAAATTCATGCAGTACCATATATACAGAGAACATTTCTTTTCCTTCTTGCATGCTCAGCTTTAATCAAGATAAACAGTCCCTCATGTCATATTAAATTTGCAAAATATGAGGTAGGAATCTGTTACAGAAACAATAAAAGACAAGCAGAAAAGATATGAAATCAAATATGGTCCCACACAGAAAAGGAATATCAAAATAACAAATTCCCCATATGACGTAGACATACTCTATTAACGAAGAAACTCAAATGTCTGTAGTTACATATAGGCATTTGCAAATGGTTAAACGTTGCACATTAGTCGTGCCATCATAAACATCAGTGTAGGCGGAAAAGGAAAGCTGAAGCCATTCAAGTGGTAGAACTTCAAATAGAGTGATAGAAAACCCACTGCCAAAGATTTAGTTTTGAACCTTCAAATTGCCTGTAAAAATAATCATTAACGTATCACAGTTATCATTATCTGTCTACCAAAAATCAAATAAACCAAATATATCTAGTTAATTATCTTGCCTATATTTTTAATTGTTTCACGCTTGTGGTTTGAGAATAAGAAAATAAGGGATGCTCAGAAAATTGTGATGTTGCAGCCATCAGTAAGTACAACAGAAGGTATTTGGATCGTGGCCTTTGAAGTCCTTGAAGGAATTGTACTGTAGATGTTGCAGAGGACAGCATATCCAAACACCCTTCAATAGTACAATGAAATATCAAAATCTTTGAGTAAAATCTCATATGCAAGGTTATAACAATCGCAATATTATTTCTTAAACGTTAATAAAAAAATTGGGCAATTTTCATATATTAAGTGAATCCTTCGAGCTTCATATTCTTGTTGAGAATTCTGCATGCACAACTGAATGAACACATTGTCAAAAGTAAAAAATTTAATAAATCATCGGAAAATTTCCAAAGATGAAACAAATTTAAGAATGAAATACCTATGGCAGAAACTATAATTGAATTTTGCAGATTCAGAGGTTTTCTCCCAGTTTCCCTCACAGATGAAAAGCACAAGAGGTATATGAACTTTGGCATTTGATATTAGGCAAATCCCTGAGGACAAGAAAGGGATAGAAGCTGAAAAACATTATTCCCATCTCATATTGCATTCCTAACATCTATAGTTGCGAATGAATATTTAATAGAAGTTAGTCTATGCACAGCCATTCGAACAAATTCACAAAAGAAAAAGTTACTGAGATGCAATCTTATTTGGTACAAGGGATTTAAATTGCAGTAGTGGACTCATTTTCGGTCAATTCGCATTTATTGCAATTGCGAACGTAATGTGCATTGAATGTTACCGCCGTCGACTGTGGTTGTCGGCGCGAAGAAACCTGCAAAAGAGTGACCATAACATCGCATTGCGGTCACTCTTTAAATCCTTGTTCAGTATTTCTCTTTCCTATATCTCTCCAATAAATTTGCTGAGGGAAAATAGAAAATTAAGTAAGCGAGCAAAAAAAGACCAGACCAGAGTAATGCCAAAAAAAAAACAAAGAGAGTTAAAAGGACACCAAATTCGTCACATTTAAGTACGAAGAACATTTCTTCAATAAAGTTTTTATTAGAATAGAATCATTATTTTAACCATGAAAATGAATATTAAGCAATGTAATAGAAAGTAGTAGAGAATTAATTAACCAGTCTATAAATTAAATAAGCTAGAGCAGAGTTGGATTGCTCTATCATTTTCCTTGAAAGACCCTTTTTTTCACCAATTTAGCTTTCAAAGACCGCAAAAATCAATAAAACGAAATCATACTTATTGCTATTAGAATCTTGTTGCGAAGCAAAGTTTGATAAATAAAAAT
Source organism: Adansonia rubrostipa (assembly GCA_038381775.1). Lineage (NCBI taxonomy): Eukaryota > Viridiplantae > Streptophyta > Magnoliopsida > Malvales > Malvaceae > Adansonia > Adansonia rubrostipa. Next base: position 8,995,387 of record JBBYHM010000020.1, on the reverse strand, counting down.
GAGAAGTATTCAAAGCACTCAATGTTTAAAATGGTTTCACACCTTTGGTCGGAGAGTGGAGAAATCAGTGCCGGATTTTGCAGATCAACTTTCAATGTAACTCCCCCGGGATGACTCTTTTCCCGTCAATTTCAACGTAA
>JBBYHM010000020.1:8936058-8947330 GCA_038381775.1 Adansonia rubrostipa | reverse complement strand
TGTCGTCGACGACGCCGGTTTCGACGATGTCCTTAATAATCCCGAGAATCTCCGCGAAAGGCACGATGATTTCCTCAAATATGGCGAAGACGACATCGTTTCGAAGAATTCTTTCCGGGCCTCTTTTTCCTTTGAAGAGGAATTCGGAGAGAGACGGAGGTAAATGTTTGAAAGAGAAAGTAAAAAAAAAAAATGGAGGAAAAATTGATGACGGTTGTAAGAATAAAGTAGCGGTGAGGAGAAGGGAAGAAGGGAAGAAGGGCGAATAACATTGGGAGTGGTTCGAACGTGGCAGTATATGATTGGCGGTGACTAATTAAGGGTTTGGTGGGACTTGGGTTTTTTTCTTTTTTGGATGGCGGGGGGCTTTATTGTGGGCTCTCGGTCTCAAAGACTGGACCGCAATATTTCCTAAAATGTCAATTCTGTCCAGCATTTTGAGTTGTCATTTATTTTAATTTTTTAAATTGACCTAAAATTCTAAAACAATTATAAAAAAAAGGAAAAAATTTTCCAAAAAAGGAAAAATCAAATCTATCAAATTTTATAAAAAAATTGAATTTTTTTTCCTGTATTATTGACTGATTCATATTTTCCTTTTCAATAAAGCAAATTTTAATTAAAGAAGGTTGTGAACAAATAAATAGTCAGTCAACAAATTAATGTTAATTTACATCTAATTCTACTAAATTGTGCCGTCAATTGTTTTTTTTTTTTTAAAAAAAAAGTGAAGCAAACTCAGATGTTTGCAATGCCCTGTGGAAAGTCAAATCACCCAATTCTTTTTCTTTTTAATATTATTTCTATTCCTGATTGAATTAAGGTTTTTAAATTCGAAAGCAAAAACAATTGGATTTAGTTACTCTTTTGCCTAGTGTTTTTTTTTTGGGTAATTTTTGGCCTAGCTTTTAGTTTCACACCTCTTCCTATGCGTACTCGACTAAAAACGATTATTCATTCGAAAGCCGAGTGATATATTGACGGAGTGTTAAATTTTTAATTTTAAAGATTAAAAATTAAATTTTGATAATATTAATTATAAAAAAGTAATTATTTAAAATTATTAAATTAATCTTGTATTTTGACACATTCAAAGCTCAGTAAGAGTGGTGAATTATTAGTTTAATTATCGAATTTTAATTTAATTTTAATTAAAAATAGATTTATATTAAATTTAATAATTTATATATTTATATTGTGTTCGTGTTATTATTATATTTAAGATAATAAATAATTATAAAAATTTTGACATATCACTAATTTTATCATACAGATTTTTACACATTCATAATTTATGTCGCATTCATTTCATTTTTTATGAATGTAATTTTTTTGGTGGTGTATCTAAATTATCAAATTTAACATGTATAGACTACAAGAGAGAGGCTTTTTTCAATTGAAAATTTTTGTTGAAAAAAGTCTCTAGTCCGTCGGAAAAACTTTCTCCAGATGAAAATTTTGTCACTGATAATATTTTCATCAGCAATATATTTTTTATCAAAAAATATTATTTCTAATGGATTATTTTTGATGAAATTTTTTTGTTGATAATGTATATTACCGGCCAAAAAATTCAATAGTTGGAAAAGTTTTCAGTGACCGAAAGTTTCAATCAAAAATACTTTCAACGATGAAATTTTTTTATCTCCAATACTTTTTAGCGACAAACTTTGTCATGCTAAAACGTTATTTTTTATTGATTTAGGGTAGTTAATGTCTGTCAGAAATAATGTTAGCGAAGCAAAATTTCATTGCTGATAATTCTTTTCAAAATTTTTATTAATTTTATTAAATTTAATTATTGTATTAATTTTATTTGGTATTTAAATGTTTTTATATTGAATAATTAATTTGTAAATATAAAAATTTAAATAATAAAGTACATATGAAACAATTATAAATACTTTTTGTTTTAGTGTAATATCCTAATTAAATTACAACTAAAAAATCACTGCAGAATGCAGATGAGTGAAGGGTGGAGGAGTATTATTACCGGAACTGATCACACATTCACTGATGAGCCACTGAATCACTTGTTGCTGGTGCTGCATGGTGAAATAAGTAAACTATAGCTAGTATTGTATCGCCTGGAGTTGCTGCTGCCATTGAAAAAACTTATGTATTTGTAATAAATAATAAGAAAAATATGTATGTAATTAACAAGTAAATCAAAATACACGTAATTAAATTTTCGATTTCAATTATACAGGTCTTTAATTAACATTACTATCATCATCATTATCATAATCGTCATAATCACTTAAATATTGTCATCTTCGTTTTCATCTTCAATCTTAATATCATTTTCTTCGAAAGTCTTTTTCTTCTTCATCTGTAGAAATTCTTCATCTTCCGTTTCCTCATAATTGTCATTGCAACTCACTATTACATTATGACTCCCTCAAAATCACCATTAATAAAGAGTTGAGGATTATCAAGATCATTTGAATAAGTGATAATAGTGAAAGAAGGTAAATCCACTTGATAAACCTCTTCGTTCAGGTCAATTATTTCTCTTGTAGAAGATTGAACATCAAACCTATTCCTAACCTTTGTCTTGAAAATAGCCCATCAATCCTGACGTTCTCCTTTAGTGGAAGGATAAGAACAGTAATAAACATGTTAACATTAATGGGCTAACATAAAAAGTTCATTACTAGAAGGTATTGACTTATACCAAACTTCTAATAGCCCATTATGCGCGTCAACCCAAATTCCTCTCTTTGTACCAAACTATTTGCATTTAAAAAGTACAATATGATTTAACCTACCAAAATAGTCCAACTATACAATATCTAATAGTATTCTATAAAACTCATGCTTACCATCATTATAAAAGCTTCTTTTTATACAAATATTGCTATCCATGCTTTTTTTCCATATTCCAATGTATAAAACTTGAAACCATTGACAAAAAAACTAGAATAACACTAAGCCATACGTCTTGGACCATGAGATAGGCCATTGATATGAGGGTCAACTTCATCTGAACCTTGTTAAACCAACAAATCATGGAAGTTTAAATTAAATTATTATGCAACTATTTAATTATTGGTTTCACTATACGCATGCTATAATTTAAATTTTTTATATATTAGCTTTCATAATCCTTAAACATTGTCAAAATCTCGATGCGCTAGCTTTCTTCAATTCTCCATCAGTGATATTTAATGCATCTAGTTTCACCATCTCATTAAACATCTTAAGTTTTTCATTTAGATAGGGAAGAAAATTAATGTTGTCAATAATGTTAAATATAATGTATATAATTAATATATAAAAATTATACTAGGAAAGAAATATGAAATAAAAAAAATCTGACTTAACATAAGCAGAACATTTTCATAATTCAGTAATACATACAATTCTACTGCATTATACTCATCATCATCTAGATAATGAGCACGAGCCTTTTTCAAGCCAAAAGATTTTTCCGACTATGAGAAAATAGAAAGTCATCCCATTAGATCGATATCTCCCCCATTATCATTTTCTTGGCACCCTGGATAAATATTGTTTTCACATTTGGGTTAAAATATAAGACGTAAAACGTTGAAATTTCCTTTATAATATATGCCTCAACTAAAACCCTTACATAGATGTAAGATTTTTTCACTTTTTTTTTTGAGATGATGTAAAAACCTCACAAAATTACTAATAATAGATAATTTTAATATTTTAAGAATTAGATGAAAAATATGTTACACATCAACTTATATTTTTAATTACATACCTTTCAAAAAGATACATCCATCAATAATGGACGACTCCACCTACTTCTGTATTGGACGGTAAATGAATAATTAGATGCTCCATTAAATCGAAGAATGTGAGAGAACAGATTTTTACCAACTTGCAAATGGTTTCAACAATATTTTCGTCCCATATCTCCATTTGTTTCATATGAATTTCGATTGAGCATGAATCTCTAGAAGAATTACTTAGCTTTATAATTGCATACCATATTATGTTAGGAATCTATTCACGAAATGTAATTGGAAGCAATCTTTGCATAAAAATATGACCATTATGACTTTTCGTGCTATAAAATCTCCTATCAGCTGCATTTGCACAATGTTAAAGGGTAAATTATATACGCAAAGCATGGTAGGCCAACTTGAATACAGTTTTTCTACCTGGGTAAATGGACAACAACCATTTGCATATAAATCTAAACTCACATTCCTAGATACGACTAGAAAAATGATTGGGTAAGATTAAACTCTTACTATGCCCATCCATCAACTAGGTGCACCAACATTCCATCAATTCTTCGATTATGAGTCTGCCATGTCATATGTTTAACAGTAACTGTTGACATATATAACATTTGCAGTTTCGGAATAAAATGACAAGTAACGAAAAATGTTGAATGGTATTTTTTTTTGCCTTTTCCTTGTAGTTGAACCATTATTTGGTTTATGTTGAGAATGACCACATATTGAATATTACGTCAACAAAACTAACTCCTTATAAAACAACACACAATTGTTTGGACAAGTATGTATCTTGACATTATCTAACCTAAATTTCCTTCTTCTTCATTCTGTAAAAATTCTCTAGCAGCCTATCCTTTCTAGCAATATTCCTTTCATAATAACCAACAATTGATTGAAACATAATTCATTTTGGTTGAATTTTGACTTCAAATTTAGTAGTTATGAGATAGTAGATAAATCTATGTTGTGTGCAGCCCAACCATAATGGTTCATCTACTTCATTCAACAAAGAATAATAATTTTTTGAGTCTAACGTAGATTTTTCCTCCCTACCCATGGCCTCATCAATTTTGATATTATCACCAAAGTTAACGTTTGCATTAAAAGCATCCATAACCATTTCGGCATAAAGATGATCTCTTTCTATGCCAATACTATGGTGACCTTCATCATCATGTTTCTTAGATGATTGACCTTCATGAATTTGACAGTGTTCATGCCAAACTCTATAATTTGAACACAAACCTTTATAATAGAGATGTTGAAGTACCACATCAACATCCACAATTCAATTATTTTGACACCTAACACAAAGACATCTCTTTTTCATCACTATTACCATATGCAAAAGCTATAAATAGTTTCACCCTATTGAAGTACTCATTACTAATAAACCTATAAGCATCAAATGGATTATACATCCAAAATTTATCCCTTTCTCATGAAACTAAGTTAAATATAATATATATATATATATATATATTAGTTACTAAATTACCAAAAAATCAATTTTAAGTTAAAAGGTAAATTACATTGAACATAATTTAAAAGGCTAATTATTTAATTACTTAATATGATAGTTGAATAATTTAATCAGTTAATGGGTAATTTTATAATTAATAACATTAAAATATAATTTACTTTTTTGTTTTATAGCCTATAACCATAAATATACAACATTATATATTTAGACTTATTTAAATTGAATATATATTAAAAAATAATTTATATTATTTAATTATAATCTAGCTACCATATAATGGAAACATATCCGTAAAATTATATGTATAACAATTTGGTTCAACAATTATATCATCTAGGTAATAACGAAAAATATATATATATATATATAACTACAATAATTTGATTCAACCAAATATCAAGAACTATATATATAAAAGCATTATTATATAACAATCAACAACAATTTAATTTAAATCATATTTAAAACTTAATTATAATAGTAACAAACTAGCTATATCTGGAAATATATACTTTTTGTTAAAAAGCTCAAACTCGTACAAAAATACCAAACCTTACAAAAACACATAAAAAAATAATGAAAATAATATAAAATTTAAAATCCTAACAAAACAGTAATAAAACTATAAAATAAATACCTTAAAAGCCTAAGAGAATTGAAAAAATGAGAGAATTTGGAGAAGAGATCGGAAAACACTCAAAAAAAATAAGGGGCAGTCAATGTGATCTATTCTCATACCAATGTTTTTCTGACGAAATTCTAGTTATTTTTGACGAAATATTCTTTTAGAAAAAGTTTGGGCACCAAATTTCCTATTGGGATCCACATTCCGTTGGTAAAACTTTTTACTAACAGACTTTTCGTCAAAAATAAACATTTCTAATTGAAATTTTGATTTATTTTTAAAGGAATATTTCGTCAAAAATAATTTGGGTGGGAAATTTCCTCCCAAAAATTAAGTTATTGGAAAAAACCCTTTTCCGACTAAATAATCTATTAATAAAAGGAATTTTTTGCGATGAAAGTTTTGATCTAAAATTGTATTTCTGACTGAATAAATATATTATATATTTTTAAATTAAATAATTATCTAATTTACTTTTATGATAGAATTTTTGTCGGAAAAAGCAACTTCTGTTGAATTTAATGTAAAATAATTTTATTTTCATTATATAAGATATATATTATATATTCTATATAATTTATATATAATATATATTATTTTTAATTTTTTAAAAAATAATTTTAGATTTAATATAAATATTTTTATTTTTATATAATAATTTGGGATTTGATGTCAAATATATTTAATTTTTATTATTTTTAAATTATAATTCAAAATCTAATATAAAATAAATTTTATTTTTTATTATTTTTAAATAATAATTCAAGATTTAATATAAAATATTTTTAATTTTTTATTATTTGTAAATATAATTTTTAATATATATAATTTATATATAGAAATATATAAATCGGACGGGTCGGTTCTCCCCCTCCTATTCAGTTGTCAAACAATAAAGAAGAGTAGAGAAAATAATAAAAAAGGGGTAAAAAATAATTACAAACTCTTTATAAGTAATTTTATTTTTTAAAAAAATTAATTTTTTTAGCTTTCACCTCTTTTTAATAATTTAAAGTTTATATCTTTTTTTCAGAATTTTCCCAAAAAATAATTCCGAAGGACAAAAATAATACTCAGCACTTAATATATTTAAACAAATCTTTTCTTTTTCAAAGTCATATTTTAAATTAATATATTAATTTAAATATTTTTTAATATTGAACGAACTTAAATAAATAGTTTGAACCCTTGAAGGGGAGAGATTAGAGTAGCTAGCAACGGCCTTGCTTCAAAAAAAATTCTAGAAGTCATCCTAATACATATATTCGCATTTTTTTATATATTAAATATAATTAAATTAGTTTTCTTAAAATAAAATTTATATTTATTTAATTTTTTTGTTTTATAATTTAGTTTTATGCATTAAAATTTATAGATAAATATAATTATGGCCTCAAATGAATTTTAAAATTTTGTTATCTTTTAATGGCCCATCAAATAAATATATTATACAATTGTAATATATTATATATTTATCTTTTTATTGATACAAAAGAGGCCATAACTTGGGGATAAGGAAACAGTTATAGATGTTAGGATTCGAACTCCAATCCTACTAAATGCCAACTAACTGAACGAGTCAATTGAGCCAAGCTCCGAGTTTATACATTTATCTTTAGATTGTTAGTTAATCTCAACATATTAATTTTAAAAAAGTTTTAGCTTATTTATTTTTATGTTTGGCCACCCAAAATAGTCAGTATCGTAATGGTGGACTATCGACACTATTTTTGTTCTGATATTGATACATACCAATACTAGTGTATTCAATGTATCGTTTAGGATTTACCAATATTTTTTAAATATTTTTATATGTAAATTCATAGCCTATTTTCAATTTACATAACAAAATATATGATATATATATACAAATATACCTCTAGTATATACATATAAATATATTCCTATGTAAATATAAATTTTAAAATTATAAATATTTAATATTTAAAATGTTAAAAATCAAATAAATAAAGTATAAAAATAGTTTTAAAATAAACTAAATTATTATATATTTTAACAAATATATTTTATTTTTAAATGTAATTACAAAAAATAAAAATGATCAAGATAACAAATTAGAAATTAATTTCAAAATAAATTAAGTGAACAAAATATTTTTTTAAAATTAAAATTAAAATTTTACACCAATTCATATGAATCAATATATACTAAAACATATCGTTATTAATTAATTTATATTAATTAAATTAATACAAAAATCAAAATAATATGTATTAATTAATACTACAATATCACTACATTGTTAGCCAAGTATTTTTCGCTAGCTTCACCCCTACCTACCTACCTATAAAAATAATCCCTCAAGAGGGATTTCGCCTCGACACGTGGTGAGCTTCATTTTATTTTTTATTTTAAAATTTTTAATTTGCTTGTAAATAATATATTTTAAAATTTTAAAAGGATTAGTATATGTAATAATATATGAATCGATTTGATAGTTAAGTTGAACCTATTTTCAAAAAATAAAAAATAAAAAAGAATTTATTCCTCGCAGGGGTCTATTTGGAGTAACCGATATAGCATATTGAGGAAAGCTCCAAGAGACAAATTCATTAGTGGGAAATCCAAAGCTAATCAAAATCTGTTGGGTGTGTTCGTAGTTTAAGATGGGATAGACACCATCAACACCAGGCACAAAGAACAAGTGTCGTCATGCATGGTACAACACAGTCATTAAGGAGACACGTAACGCAAGGATTCATCTTTGTGTCGCTCAATCAAATTGTGACTCAAATTCAGAGGCAGTTGTTTAGTACAGGGGATTTTTTTTTTTACATTTAAAATATTATTTTTATTAAAATGTTAAAAAATACATTAATCATATTATATATATTATTTTAATTAATTTTAAATTTAAATATTACGATTTAAATTTTATAATTTATTTTATTAATTAATTAAATTAAATTTTAAATTTATCACTGAGATATTATCTAACATTTTCCTTTATTATATACAATATCTTTAAAAATATAAATATTAAGTTAAAATCTCATTAATTATATGTAAAAATAATATCTATTAAATTTATAATTAAATCATAAGGCTTTCGTTCTTAAAAGGGAAAAAAAAAAAAAATTGTGGCTCCCCATTTAATGAACCAAAGCAAAGGCGGTGCCACCCAAATTCCCACTTGTCGGCCTCCTTCAAACCGGTCAATCGCTACGTTGCTGCCTGCCTGCCCATCTTCAAATATAAATGTTCAAACTTCCAACTGCATCTGACTCCGACACTTTCGGTTTAAGTCCAATTTGATGGGCTTTTAATGTAATTAAAAGAAAAAATTATTGGTGATAAAACAATTACTGTAACGGTAACATTATAAATACTGATGAAATATTATTTACTCGCAAACATAGTTGCAGATGAAATAAATTATAGCAAAAAATCATTAATAAATTAAATTAAAATAAGTTTATATAATAAATAATTAAAATTATATTTACATTAAATAATTATAAAATATTAAAATATTTATAATAATAAATCATTTAAAAATTATTTTAAAAAAAATAAGGTGCGGTAGTGAACTGCAATGCATTTCAGTGGGGGAATTTCCCCCTCCCCCACTTCCTTCCTAGGCTGCGACGAAATTTAATGGGAGTTTAAAAAAAATGATTAACGTTTGAACTTTAATATTGAAGGATTAAATGAATTAAGTTGAAAACTTTAGTCTTAAATAAAGAATTTAAATCTGAAGTGATTTAAATTTATTTATATTTAAATATTAAATTTTAAATTTTAAGAAATTTCTTCTAAATTTATATTTAAAATAACTTAAAATTATAAAAATAAATTAATTTAAATTTAGCCTTCTGAAAAGATTTTAACCTCCATTTAATTTCCTCCATGATTTTAACACTATCTATTTAAAAAAGTTGTATGAACCCAAAAAAAAAAAAAAAAAAACCTTTTAGTAAAAGATAACTAACCCAAATTGGTTGCAAAAGAAACCCATACTTCACATAAACTCAAAAAAAAAAAAAAAACCCTCAAAAAAGAACGAACTGAAATTACCCTTTTGCCATAATCTATCACACTCTAATCACCGTCCAATTCTAGATCACAAAATACATCAATAATTGCATTGACGGTCCTGATTCATCCCCCACTCTCGGATCCCTAACTGTAACTCAGCGGCAGCAATCAAGAACTCTATAGCTTGCTGTGGGGTAAGCAATTCCACCACTCTCATGAGCGTTCTCAACCGCAGGTCATCAGCCTTTCGAACAACGCTTGCCAGCCGTTTGATCATTTGATCAACATCAGTGGATGCCCCCATAAGATCGCTTACACTGTGCTGCCACTCAGATAATTCGTCTGTTATAGCATTCTCTTCCTTCACTGTCTCGCATTGTAACTCGCTCACTCGCCTGTTTCGTATTTATGGAATTTAATCAAATAATATTAAATAAAATTTATATTTTTGATGGAAATATATGGATTTAATAATAAAAAATTCTGATAAACATGTAACGATTTCATTTATCTTATAATTTTTTATACACCTATTTTGCATGGAAAGCAAACACTAGATTTTTTCCTTTAAAATTTTACATTTAACCTTTTAATTAAATAGGGTTACATGAATGATTAAGTAATTATAATTAATAAAATGTAACTTTAATGTATGATTATTATATAATATTTCATAATTTAAATATTTGTCTATGTTTTTGTTCATAAATCCTTAATCATAAGATAAAATAATGAAAAAAAAATAAAAGAAAATTATATATATGAGTTATTAACACTCGTCATGCATGCATGAGTAGGGCCAAAATAAAAGGAAGGTAAAAAACAAAAAGTGACATTTTTCATGCATTCTTAAATCTTAATTTTATCACTCATTCAAGTGATCTCAAAATAGTGAATTGAAGTTAACCAAAACAAAACGAAAAAGGTAATGCTTGAAGAAACTTTTTATTACAGAATTCAGACATAACAGGAAAAATAACTAAACCATTCGAAGCTAATATAATAAACATAACCTTTTGTTTTCGCTAAGGATGGGGAAACAAAAAGAAAAGTTAATGTTTTAGTCCAAAAAAATGATTTGAAGAAGCAAATAATTGCGAAAAAAAACAAATACTAATAATTTCATGCATGCAGGCGCCAGGCAGTTGGTTTTACCTGAATTGAGTAGGTGAGAGGTCACCAAGATCACCGGTTCTAACCCCACGAAGAATATCAATGATGTGGGATTCAAACAAAATACTAGACTCGGTGTAAACCAAATGGAAGACCGTGGTTGGCCTCCACCCAGCGATCCAGTGGAGGCTTTTCTCAAAGGAGGAAGCCCAGGGAGCAGCGAAAATTTCGAGGACGTCGCGTTCGGCTGCTGCAGCTTTGACTCTGTAGTACTCTGAGTAGTGGGAGAGGAGCTTGTCGACGAGTTGGTTCAAGTGGTGGAGGTGGTCTTGG
>JBBYHM010000020.1:8905497-8920371 GCA_038381775.1 Adansonia rubrostipa | reverse complement strand
GGTGCTGTTGATCTTTGCGCCGCTGCCGCTGCTGGTCTTTGGCCTTTCTGGTTTAGCACATCTGATCCAAGGAAGAAAACAGCAAATCATACAATTACATTATCATAACTTTCTATACGTCAGAACTCAACCTGGTTAGTAAAACCTGACGGAGGTCAAACCGATTAAAACTTCAGTTTTTGACTCAATTAGTTGAATTAATTCATTAAAATAAAATTTTAAATATTTAAAAATAAATAGACTTTAATGTTAAGTAAATCTTAGATATGGTAATCAATGAGCATAAATATTTATTTGACTTAATAATACAATCTTTATTATAAAATTTGCAGATTAAAAATTCAAATCTCATTAATTAAAAAAAATGATAAAATTATATATCAAATCGTTTTTTATTGACTAAACAGATTTTTCATCTGTTCAATCAATACTTAGATCTACATAATGTACTGGATCAAACGACTTGCTAATTTTTAATTGAATCGATTCAACCAGCTAGTCTGGACATAAAACTTGATCTCAAAATTATTTTTAAAATCCAATATATATATATATATATATATATATATAAGTATTCTGTGGCATCATATACAAAATATGAGATATATGTATATATAGAAAGTAGAAGCTGAGGACTTTTAACTTTTAGTATCATAGTTTTTAATCCATGGAACTCGACCTCAAAATCATTTTTAAAATCAAATATATATATATATATATATATATAAGCATTTAATAACATGATATTCAGAAAAGAAAAGCTATATAAAAGGTAGAAGCCGAGGATTGAAACTTACAGAATCATAGTTCTTGGTTTTTGGAGCTTAGAAATGTGGATGGGGGGCATGGTAGTAGTGTTCGGAAGAAAGTTACCAACTAGAGCCATGATAAAAAACCGAGAAGAGAAATCTGAATAATTATTTTCGATAAATAAGCTTTCAGTAGCTCTAAAATTTGTGGTTTCCGAACTCAACACAAAGGCTAGACTTTATAGCAACTTACACCGAAGACTTACAGGCAACTTCACCCACACACAAAAGTCAATGTAAGTTTATTAATTCCTTTGAATATTCAATTTAGGATAGCCGGAATAATGTTATCTACCCCCGTCCCCTTTTATCTCACGTGAATTTTGGCATGTTGAGTCACCACCACACAGTTTCGCATGGTTAATTTTTTATTCTTAATTTGCTTATAATAGTTTATGGATTTGGCGACATTACAATTTCACAAGATATATCTATATGTATGTATGAAACAGTGACAGGTGTCCAAATGTCAACCAAATCGGATAAGAAAATTTTTTTTTTATTTACCCAAACTCGGTTTGAGCTAGACGGACCTAAAAGCTTATTTTAGTATTTAAAAATTATTAAAATAGTAAAAAATTATTTTATATTTTTTTATAATTATATTAAATTAAAATTACTTTTTAATAATAATAATAATAATAATAATAATTTGAATTAGACCAACTTGAATTTTAAAAAATCTTTGTTGAGGTTTAGTCCATGAACAATTTCATTAGTGGCACTGGTTAAGGTAGTATTTATAAAAAGAAAAATACAAATAACATATTATTTTTTCTTGAATTCACTAAAATTTATGCATTAAATATGAAAAACATTTTTAAAATAATAATTAAATAATTTTTAACTAATTTTTATAAAATTTATTAAATGAATCTATTAAATAATTTTTAACTGATATCTATAAACACTTAGCGAACCCATACATGGAGATTAAACTTACCCATAGACACTATTAAAAAAATGTTGGCAGACTATAAGTACGTTGAAACAATTTCATGCATCAATGACTAATTGTGCTGGTCATAATCCCAAAACATAGACTAGAAAAATGTTAAAGTCATAGCTGAACTCAATTGCAAATAATATATTTTTTGAAAATATTTTATAAGTGTGTAGTTTTTTTTTTGGGAGGATAAAGTGGGCAGTTTCTTAACAATAAATAGTTTTTCCCCTAAAATACACATATATGAAATTTTAAAAGGTATGAATGTCTCTATTTTACTTTTGATATTGTTATATTTGACATATTTTATAATTTTATCGATTAAATTAATATTATTTAATTCATAATATTTAATTCAGTCGAACATATTATGTATAATATTAGATATAAATAATTACATGTTAGCACAAAGGCCGAGTACAAAGGGTTTGTTTTTATTTTATTTTTTTCCTATAAAACACCTTGGACTAATTGCACATGAAAATACAAGCCCAAGGTCCAAAATCAAATATTATGATGCCGTCTTGGGTACGTATTAACTATGTTATTTAAATTTATATATGAGTGTAAATATTAATGTTTGTTAAATATAAGTATATTTAATTTTTTATAAATTTTTTATTATTTTATGCATTTAAAATATCATTAAAAAATTATATTTTTATATATATTTAAATATATATATTTTAAGATGTGAATATAAGGAACAAATATTTTTTAAAAAATAATCTAAACAAAATAATATTAATAATTTAATTAAAATATTAACAAGTATCAGTATCGAACATTAGACCCGAACAGCATTGCGGCTAAGCCCCAAAAGCATTTCATTTCGTAGTACTCAGCCCATCCTTCCAAAGTCTTGTGCCTACTGGATCCAATTTGGTCCAACAAAGTCAAGTGCAAACTCCGAAAGTCACGTGTCAAGAAGGGCCATTGCTTCCCAATTCACCTATTTTAGTTCCCCGGTGGTGCGCTAGGCATGGCGGGAAAATCAGTGCCCTTAACCGAGGGAGACTCTCCCAAATCAGGCTTCAAAATTTTCCTAAGAACCAAAAAATGTCCCAAATTGAAACCGCAGGTATTCTCGAGGAGATCCAAGCTCTCGTCTCCGATAAACTTCAAGTAGTAAGTTATATTACGTTAGATATAATTTTAATTTACCTTCATTTTGACTTAATTCTTCGATTTTTTTTCTGAGGTTTTGTTATTTTGTTAATATTGCTTCGTTTCTTTTGCAAACCTTGATTTTGTTCCTTTCCCTCTAATGGTCTTAAATTCATGGGTTTTCTCCATTTTCTTACTGATTTTATTGCATAAATTATTCTGGGTTGGGAGGTTAAATTGTAGCCTCTTTTGATTACTCAGGTAACTAGCAGGAAATTTTTGCCTCTTCCGTCCCTTCTTCACGTTTCTGTTTTGTGCGTTTTTCTATGTTAGATTTTCGGAATTGAAAGGAGAGGGTAATTTTTGAAAGTGAAATAAACGGAATTTACAGCTCTTGTTTAGAGTGTTTATTTATGTGTTCTTTCTGGAAGGTGAAATTCATGATTTTTTAAGATAGTAATTCTGTTCCAAGGTGGAATTGTCTAGTTTAAAGTTTTTGGTCGAAATTATTTGTTGCTTGCAGGTTGAATGAAGATATTGATAAAAATGTAGGATTAGGACAGAAATTGGCATCTCCTTGTTTTATCTTCCTTATTTCTTTTGCTTAAAGAAAATTGTCTTCGAGGAATTCTATAATATTAGATGTCTGTGACATTACTTTCCTTTTGTTTGTAGGCTAGAAATGTCGTTCTAAGCTGGGACTTTATATAAAGTTTTTTTTTCTTTTTTGTCTTTTTTGGTTCGAAATAAAATTTCTTTTCAGGTATCCTACAAGTGGTTGAGTCGTAATTTTCTAGTCTCATCCAACGTTGCAAAGAGGTAAACTTTCTCCACCAAGATTTTAGTTAGAGTTAGCATGCACAGATGTAGCCATGTAAATCTCAGACACATATAATGATAATGTTTGCCAGCTTATCAATAGTTGTACTTACACTTAGGTTGCTTGCCGAGTTTGTTGAGAAACAAGGAAGTGGGTTAGAAGTTGTATATAGTTTGTCTGGCTGGTTGAAGAACTCTCCTTCAAACTATCATATTCAGCTCGTGACAGGGCCTAAACTTTCAGGTTAGACTTTCCATGACCAATTCATCTTGTTCCACTTATTCTAATTTGTACGCTGTTAAGGGTTTGTATAGCCTTACATCTGTACTTGTGTGCAAGCTGCAGGACCATTCTTGGAATAGATGACTTCTGTATAATGGGATAGTCATAGTAAAAGTAGATAACAGTTCATTCAACTGTGGTTCTGCATTCTAGCCACAATGCTAATTAGTAACATACCTCTTCTTCATAATTTTCTCCCATTTTGCCACTTTTTTTTCCGTAAAAAGGAGCTATTTTATGAGAAATCTTTATTCACTCGATGAACTAACCTGTGTTTACTTTTTCATAACTAAGGCTCATGAAGGAGCATTTTACAACTGTAAAATGCAAATTTAAATTCAATCATATGCGGTAAATGGTTTAGATTGCCTTTTATTTCCCCTTTTTCAATATCTTTGGGAAGCTACGTTCATATCAGTTTCCTTTTTCTTAGAGGTTATGGCTTCTCAATG
Organism: Adansonia rubrostipa; assembly: GCA_038381775.1. Taxonomy (NCBI): domain Eukaryota; kingdom Viridiplantae; phylum Streptophyta; class Magnoliopsida; order Malvales; family Malvaceae; genus Adansonia; species Adansonia rubrostipa. Next base: position 8,915,955 of record JBBYHM010000020.1, on the reverse strand, counting down.
TGAATAGAGAAGTGTTGAGTTCATTTTGACTATTGCCATTATAGAGCTGAGTAAATTACCTTTCAAAATGTGTTAGGTTGTTTTGGGTATATTATTAATTCTCTCGCTGTATTCCTTGTTATACCATAATAATATTTATTGTGTTGGGCTATCAAAATTAGGTAAAGGGATTAATAGCAATTCATTTTCCCTGAATGGCTTGCAGAAGCTAAGCAAGAATATGATGGCAATTGCAAAGTTCAGGTGTATAGTGTGCAAACTTGCATTCCAAAGGACCCAGCTGCTCTTTGGAATACTGAATTTATACAAGCTCAAGAGCTATTCAAGCAGCCCACCACAGTGGATAATTGCTTGAGAGACAACAGGTACCCTACTTCCGATATTTGATCATTACAGCACGGGGAGAGAAAAGATTTCATGTTGCATTGGTGGTTCCTTCATTTCAATTGCTTTGTGCTGCTCCTTGTAGTTACCATTAAGATATTTTAGTTACTTAATAATACATTTAATGAAGTAGATTTAACTACTGTGTTTCTTTCCACTAATACTTTTTGTGAAATAGCAATACACAAAAGTGATATGTAAGTCAGCTCATTTAATCATAAAGTCTTGGTGGAATTTCACATGCTAGCTCTTTAATCAGATAAACATTTAGAAAACTCTGTCTGTAATGTGTATCTCTTGTCCTTAATTTTTTTTTTTTTTTTTCATCAGGTTCTGTGGGATTTCAACTTCAATTGTCAAGCGGAACGTTGATGGAACTGCTGCAAGGGTTACAGCTGCAGAGCAAAATAGTGTGGGAATCTCAGGACCGTCCAAACATAATTCTGCTCAAACCAATGCAGCTCTACCATCTCAACAAAATAAAACTCAGCAGTCAAGCTCAAAAGTTGCTCAGCAGTCTCCCATTGTGGTAAAAGATGTCAAAAGCGACAGTATCGACAGAGGAGTCCACGATCTGGCCAGCAAGCCTTCTGTTGATACAGACAAAATTGCTTCCTTGCCTTCTAATAAGAAGAAAGGCCTGAATGATAAAAGCTCCACTGGAAATGGAGGGTCGTTAGCAAATTTATGGGGTCGTGCATCTACAAAACCAAAGTCCAGTTCTTTTCCAGAAGACGATGGTGATTCTGTCCAAAATGCCAATGGTTAGTTTCTATTTGACCTATTACTAGAGTTTCCATGGCATATGAATATTTTTAAATGCATTTTATAAATTATAAAGCAAATTTGTATTCAACAATCTAGGACTCATATTACCTGACTGGTTCTGCTATTTAAAGTTTTGCTTTTCGACAACTCAGTTTTATGTTCACAGATTCTGCTTTTCTTATTTTTGTAATTTCTTTTTAAATTGTTAGTTACTGCAGATGCACAAATTTGTGCACGTGAAGCAGCAGAAGATGAGAACAGTGACATTGATGCTCAAGAAGTTAATTTTAGGAGAGCTTCTAACGGTGAAGGCAATAGGAAACGGAGGGTAGTTTTTGATTTCTCTGATGAAGATGAGTATGAAGATGCTGTCAATCTAGCTTCTCCTGATCCCCCTAAAAGGAAATCATTTTTAGATTCAGAACAAAATTCTAAAACTTCAGTTCCGGAGAGGCCCAATTTGATTGTAGACAAGCCAAACAATGATGAAGTAAAGGTTAAGGAGGAGAGAACTACTAATAGAGAACCCAACAAATCTTTGGGGGAAGAAACTTCTCATGTCAGCAAAAGCACAAATGGAAGAAATTCCTCTTTGGTTAAGCATGAAAGCCAGATTCCTGAAACTGATCTAAATAAGAATGAGAAAGTGGCCGATGCTGCACCAAATTCACCTAAAAGGAGGAAAGTGTTGAACAAACGTATCGATGACCGTGGAAGAGAAGGTAAATCCAAGCCTAGCCTCTCTCAAGGATTGCTGTTTTTTCCCCCTTTGTCAGTGCATCCATTTAGAAAATTTCATCACCTGCTCTTTCTTAGGTAAATTGGGGATTTCAAATATTGAAAAAAAGCTTTAATCTTGGCTTTTGTTCATTTATTTTATCTTAGCCTTCATCGTGCTACATTTCTTACTTCATGCTGAAGGTATGCTCTTCTGAAGTTCCTTCAATGCCATCGGTTTTGCAAATGCAATTATTTTTTCCCATGGATATACCAGATTTAAACTTGATCACTAGAAAATTTTACTTGAATAGTTTTGTAATATGTTGCTCTGACTATTCAGTTTTCTTGAAGGATCTGAGTTCGACGCATTTTTGGATTTGGGTATGAGGATATGATCTTTCAAAAACTCTCCAAATACATGGAAAAACTTAGAAAATATTGAACATACCTGTGTCGCACACATGCGCATCTGACACACACGAGTCTGAGTACATAGGTTTTTGTGCATCTTGCTTTCTATGAGAAATGTGGAAACTGGTGTTTGTGCATATTTATCCCCTTTTTTCTCCCTTAAATGCACCAAATTGGAGCAAACAGTATAGTAGTGCTAAATTAAATAATATAAATCTTCCCATATCAATTTTTTCCATTTATGTAATATTAGTAAATGAGGTGGTTTGGGAAGGCGAGGAGACAGAGGCAAAGAAACTTGAAAGTGATATGCCGAAGAAAGTTCGAAGTGAAACAACCAATGCCGACACCAATACTGTCGCAAATACTAATAGCAGGTAACGCCATTTTCTCTTCATATTTTGTTTTTGCTAGTTCTCATTTTGCCTGTTAGCAGAAGTGCACTTTCATAATTGCTTATCGTGTCTGTTCTTTTTTATGCTACAAATTGCTTATCATGTCTAAGAAACATGTTTGTCTGAAAATCAGCCAGCTGATTGGTTTTAATCTTTTTTTTTTTTCCCTGCTAGTCAACATTCTGTTGAGTTGTACAGATTGCTAGGTCCGGGAAGTGATTGCGGGACACCTAATCCTCTGTTGCTGCATTCGAAAAATGAAAGGGAAAAAAAGAAAATTAAAATTAGAAGTAAAAATTGTTTCTTATAAAACTGTCGTAAATAGGAGAAAAATGTCTTCTTTAGTCTTATATAATATGCCCTCTTTATCATATTATCATTAGTACATTCTGTTTCCAACTTTTATGGTAATTCAGTTGGCATCCTAGTTATTTGAAACTCAACATCAAAGTATGGATCATCTTTTTCAAGATTCTGACTTGCGTAACCTGTAAAATATAACCTCTCCTTTTTTTCCTTGTTTCTTTTCCCTCCTTCGTCCTGCCAAGCATGAGAATCAATATGATACTAGGTTCGATAACGGGGGGTTAACAATTTTCGCCAGGACAACAAAGAGGGCATTACCTTGGGGTAGGGGGGTCTTGCACTTTCATAATTCATAGTTAACGCACGTATCGAAGTAGAGTGTTATCCTATAATACTGTGTATCTGAATTATGAGGAAAGTAAACAGAGAGAAGGGGGCGAAGGGGATCGTATATAGTTTTATTCATATTATCTATAGATATTTTTATTTCATTCTGCTATTTTGGTGGAAAATAGATGGCTAGGGCGTCTAACTATTTGAATTGTTGATGCAGGCCCGCTGTAGTTAAAAAGTCTCCGGCAGTTGGAACCACTACGCCATCTAATCCGGGAGGCAAAGCCGGAAACAAGAAAGCTGGGAATGCAAAGGATCCCAAGCAAGGCAACATTCTATCTTTCTTCAAAAGGGTCTGACCAGAGTGACGTCGAACAGCTTTTGCTTTATTTTCTTTCCCTTTTTTATGAGCTTTTTGGTAATGAAAGGTTGCTTTCACTGACATCAATGGATACTATGCCAATGCATACGCTGTTGATTCGACTTGGTTATTTTTGTTTTATTTTGATAATTAGAATCAAATTTGTTTTGCTCGCTATCTTTGTTGGTCTAATTTTTTATTTTTTTTAAAAGTACTTGTATTCGACATTCATATCCAACGCATTTTTTTTAGATGAATATGACAATATAACCCTTCAAGAACTTTTTAATATATAAAAAACTTTTAAAAATTGAATATGTTCATGTTAGTTATATATTTATAATCAATATTTACATCCGAGTTCAAGTAATGCTTTTTTTCATTATTGAATCATCAAGTTTAGACAAGGATCAAACTAGAACAACTATCCCATATAAGTTTCTGACGAAAAAACCTTTGCCTATGCCCGGAGAAAAACTGAGACATCTTACTCAAATTCAAACCAATGTTTATGCCCTTTGATCATTTCATCAGAGAAGACCTACGGCAAGCTAGTGAACATCGAAAGCAAACACAGTTGAAAATGCACATATGTAAATCCCAAGTTTATAATGGGTTTCAAAGAAGAGAGAGTAATATACTATGTTGTTCCGGTTTTTAATTTTTAATTTTTTATTTTTTAGTATTCGTGTATAACATATTTTGAATATAAGTACGAAGATATAATTCTTCAAAGACCTTCCATATATATATATATGTATAACTTTTAAAAAATTAGACATTCGCATTAAACACATTCATATTTGATATTCACATTCAAATTTAAGCAACACAGGTAATAGACATTATATATGTTCAACCTTGCATAAATTGCACTCAGTATTCTCTCGATTCTCAACTATCTCGGATCAGGTTGGTCGGCTCACTCAAAACGTACTTGGGTAGTTCGTACTTGGCAACTGCAAAGAAGAGTTTGGTGCGAGGCATGTTCAGAAGAGATATCAAGCACGAAAAAGCGACATTTTCTAACTTTATTATTTGCAAGCAGGTTGAATCATTGAAAGGAGGCTCAAAGAGTTACCAAAATCTGATGCAGCAGGTACCAGTGATAATAGTTCAGTTCGGATTGGTTTGCAAAATAATTTACAGTTAATGTGCAGTATTCTGATTTTTCAAAACCTAAACCGAATTTCACTCGTTAGGATCTATTCGGTTCATAGATTGTTTAAAATTTAAAAATTATATTTTCTATACTACTTTTTAAGTTTTTTTTCTCACTAATTTAGAAATAAAATAATTACTTTTATGTTATAAAAAATCAAAAACTAATTAAATAAAAAATAGATTTCGATTTGGTTTAAATAATTACGGTTTTTTAACTGATGAACAAAAAATCAAATCAAACTGAATATATTTGATTAATATCCAAATCCAAATCAAATTTAAATTCAATAAAAACCGAAACTGAATACCACGGTTTGAATTGATTTTCAGTTTTCTCGAATTTTTTTCTCAGTGTCTGCTTACCTCTTTCATCATAGCAGATTGTTAAATCAGCATTTTGCACTATGACTCCTGCACTGTCCACAATAGCTTGAGCGAGGCTTAAATCAGCTTCGGCAGCAGCCCGAAGTGCATCCCAGATCTCTAATGTCCAGGAAAGTTGACATTTACATTCCAGATTCATGTCATAATTACCAAATTATTGACATTTTTGTAGATTAAAAAATAAATATGCTATATTGGCAGCAGAAGGCTATCAAGAAAACCAGACCTGTTCAATTGAAGTATCTGCGTCTGATACATATTCGGACAAAACTAAGGAGGTATGATTCTCCAAATATATGAAAAAAACTTAGAAAAAAATTGAGCATACCCATATTGAACATATATCTGTATTCACCATTCACTGCTGAATCCGAGTAACATAGCAATATTTTACTTCTAATGTTCTATTCTACAGCAAAACTAGATTGCATTTTAGCAAAGTAACCAGACTTCTTGTTGAGACAAGAAATTGAAGATATACTGCCTATCATATTTATTCCTATATTTAAACAAGTCTTCTCCTTGGTTCTCTTTTCCTTTCCCCTACTCTTCAAGTAATCAAATATTAGAATGCCAACTACTGACATTGAGTACTGAAAGCTTATGCCGGGCAATATTAAACACGATTACACGAACATTAAATAGTAAAATTATTAAAATACGACACCACACGAATACACGAATGTCTCAAAATCTATATAAATGTAGTGTAGCTAGAAAGGCTGTTATCCTAAAGCATAAGTGTCGTTAGAGTTACAATCCATGATCATCTTTCACTGTCTTTGTATTTAAGTGGGATTTAAAACTGTTACCAAAAATTACTAAATATCAATGTTTAGTTTGACAATCACATCCATGGAGAACCTTCTAATGAAAACCTTTAGTTCCCAATAATAACATTTTTACTCTGGTCGATCAAACACTAAATCTTTGTTATCTTATAACATGAGGATAAACGATCTCGGAATTCATGTTTTTCCGATGGACTGGTTAACTTGTATCAAGACTGATCTAAATTTCACATCATAAAGATATTAAAGCTAAAGCCAGCAACTTTCACAAGAATATTGCTAAGGTGAACCTAAACCCAGCTCAACATTCATGTCTTTGTGTCAGTTGTTTCTTTTCTTTTCCTTTTGGACTATATATAAAGCTTGAGATCATTGTGATCAGGTAAAGAGTTCGCCTGCCCAGGTTATACTTATCGGTTTCAGTTGATTCCAATATGCAGGCTTAAGTAATATTACAGATAATCGAAGATCTTAATGTTATTGCAATGGCGATGTGGAACATAAACGATGAACAAGAAAATACCTCACTACATGAATCCAAGGGTCCAAGACTCCATGCACAATCATTTCATATTTATGGTTTCCAAGCTAATTTCAGAGCCAATTAAAAATGAAATAGATCAGTTCAGTCCGATTCAGTTTTCAATATCTAGGTCAGCATATTGGTGAGTTAGTTGCCATTATCAGATTATCCACTCTGCGTTTCCACGTTTTCCGAGTTTCCCCTAAAATTGGTCCATCTCAAGAACAACATTTCTTCTCACTCACAAAATTGAGAAACATCGACATGAAAAGATATTCATAATCTTATGCATGTTAACCTAACAGTTGATTTCTAGAAACAAAGTTATTAGTAGTTATAAGTTATACGTAGACTACCTTTCCTGCCACCATAATGAGGTGCAGTGTCCCAAAACTCTTCGCGCATCTGCATGAGTTCAGACTTTGTTATCGGCTGAGGATGTTTCCAGGATTTCGGCTTTCGGATCTTTTTCACATTCCCTATTGGAGCCAAAAAAAAAAGAGGTTCATGGTATGATTAACAACATATAAAACTTCGAACACGAATCAAAAAGCATGAGTTCATACTGCATGTTTACCAGAAAGAGTTAGTAAGCACGTAACAACATAGGTACTCAAATACTACCTCTGTTGAAGATAATATCCTTGGAGCGCAAACTACATGGATCAAAAGTGTCCTAACATGATTGCGAACTGGATTGTGCTAAGACTGATCCACTGATATACATATTACTTATATTTTAGCCGAACTTAGGGATGAATGTTAGGTATGGTAATGTGTCCAACACGGGTATGCTTAATTTTTTCTAAGTATTTCCATATATTTAGAGATCATACTTTCATACACATATCCGAATATATCGGAAATAGGTACTTCAAGGAAAACAAAAAGTCCGGGACTCTAGGTAACATAGTAATGTACATATAGCCCAATTCATGCAGCCAAGGGATTCGTCCTTTCGCACAGTTTGACCAATCTATCTCCAAACTTTCAAATATTAAATCTCAATAAAATAGCAAGATGATGATGATGATGATGATAATAATAATAATAATAATAATAATAAATAAACAAATAAATAAATAATGTAGTTGCAACTCCAAAAATGCCATTTTTCTTTGTTGAAAAGCAAAATGGAGAAAACATTCGAAAATTATCAGAAAATTTTCAGAAACAAATGAGTACTAACTGCAAGCTTACATTCAAATTAAGCCAAAAAAAGCATTATTTATATTATTAAAAAGGAAAATTAAGTCAGAAATTTTATTTTGTTAGCTGTTACATTGAAGAAAAAAAAGAATAACTTCAACATCTCCTTAGCGTTTCAAAGAAAATTGATTTTGTTTTCAACAATTAAAAAACTATAATTATCAAGAATTCAACGAACAAAATGCTGTTAATCTCTTAAAATTCAAAGAAAAAATGTGTAGATTTGATACAATTATAAAATAAATGAAATTTTAAGCGGGCAGCCTTTTAGCTGCTTAGAAAATATCAGAAACTTTTACTAGTCAATCTATCGTTTGATTATTTTAGCTCAAAGTTTTCTTAAACTCAAACAATTCAAAGATGTTGTCATTGTTCTTTAAGCTTCCAATTTTCCTGACGATTTTCTCACAAACCAAACAGGAAAAAAAAAAGGAAAAAGAAAAAAAAATCCTTACCGTCTCCTTCGGCTGGCGTCGATCCAGCACAGCCCATTCTGCTTCTCTTCTAAGGCCCCAAAATCTCAAAACTTTCAAATTCTAAAAAAAGTTCAGAACAAATTCTTGTTCATTGCAATTTTAAGTCAAAGTATGTTAGAAGAAGAGTGAAGGAGATGAACTGTTTTCCGGTGGACAACTCGGCAACTTTTCCGGTGAGTTAAATTAAACTTTTAAAGGGAAACAAGAATCCGATGACTTGATGATGATCTGGTAAAATTATATTATGATAATAATAAAAAAAAAATACAAAAAACCATGAATCGATTAAGAGCGATAGCTAGGTTGGCTGTCATGTTCCTCTGTTTTTCTTTTTTTAATTCATTTTTCTTTTTAACTTTTTCTTCCACTTCCAATAATTAATTTTATCCCATACATTTTTGCCAAACTTTACAATTTCATCCCTTTAACTTTCCTGAATAACATTTAAGTCCTCCGAACCCAAAGCTATTCTTTAATTAACGTTTTTAGTATGCTCAGTGCGATAAGTTTAGTTTAGTATTGTTGTTGTAGTCGGAAAAAATTTAATTAAATGAATTTTATTTTTTTGAAATTTTTTATGTGTTTGACTTTTTTTGAAAATTTAAAATATTTAAGTTTAGTATGAAAAAAAAAGAATTTTCATTGTATTAAAATCTATTATCGAATTTAACCTTCTAAATACATATTTAAAGTGATATTTATAAAATAATTATTATAATAATTAACTTTTACAATTATATGTTTTTGTAATTATCCACCAAACAACAAACTCTTAACATTTAGAAGTTGTTCAAACCATAAAACCATGCTATTTATTTATTTATTTATTTTTGTTTGGTTCAAAACACACTTATAATTTAAACAAATTGAGTTTAACAACCAAATATTTCTGCAACAATGTATTATTTAGTTTTAATCTAAAATTTCCTTTTATTATTGCTTATTATATCAAATATAAAACTTCCATTTGATCCTCCTAATCTAAAAAGATAAATCTCCAAAAATAATTTATTTTTATTTTTTTAATTGTTTAGTTTTTAATCATTTTCTCTCTTGCTAAGCATAATGTATAATTTTTATTTAAGGTAGTTTCTAAACTTTTATTTATGCCAATAAATATTTCAATTTTTATATTATAAAACAAAACAACATCTTCCCTATGTTATTAATTCATGTAATTCACTTATAAGTGTTATGTAGGTTAAATTTTTATCATGTGAAAAATTTATAATATCAAAACTTAAAAGAAAAAAGAAGTCTCTTAAGATCCAATTTACAAATTCTCAAATACAATATTATATTGCCTCAAAAATGAAATTGAAAATATAGAAATACACAATTATTCTAACCTCTTATAAAAGCTTGGTAATTATGTACTTTTTTTTCCCATTTATTAGTAGGACTAAATCGTTAAAGTTTTAAATTTTAAGGAATGAAATTTAAATTTATACAAACTAAAAGGAAAAAAGTTGCTATACCTAAAAGTGTTGGATGAGGTGAGGCCTGTGGAATCTTTACAACGGGTCAATGTCTATTATTCTTGAATTTTAAATAAATGTGAAATATATTTAGATGATTAAAATTTATATTTAATGTTTATATATATATATATAGAATATGAATATTTTATAAAAAATAAAGATTTTAAATAACATAATTTGAAGTTGATTGGCTGGTGCAGCGTTGGATGATGACCTTGTTAATTTTCAATTTTAAGATAATTGGACCCTACATCGGCGGCTTTGGGCAAATCTATTGGTCTTAGGGAGTGTGCCGCTGTTTTCCTTGATGATTTTGAAACTCACATTTTCCCCCTTTTTCTTTTTTCCCTTTTTTTTAGTATGAAAAAAGAAATATATATATATATATATATATATATTTAGAGGTGTAAAAATGAACTCGAATTTAAAAGTTTATCTAAAAAAATTTAAGCCCAAACCTGAATCGAACCCAATTTGATCAAAAAGTCAACGGTTCGAACCCGAAAAAACCCAACCTCGAATGGCCCGAACCCGAAATAGTCCGAACTCGAAATGACCCCAGCCCGAAAGAACCCAAACCCAAAACGATTCGAACCCGAAAAAATCTGAACCCGAGCCTGACCTAAACCCAAACTCAAATTTAATACTAAAAATAAATATGAAGAAATTATAATTAATAATTTTTTATAAATCAAAAACTTTAATAATAAATTTTATTTTAATATTCTTTTAATAATTTAATTAAATATTAA
>JBBYHM010000020.1:8887228-8897240 GCA_038381775.1 Adansonia rubrostipa | reverse complement strand
CTGTTTCTTCAACTACAGAGAGAAAGTGAGGGAAAGTAAGAGAAAAAGAGAGAAACTTGGGGGTTAAAGCTTTGATAAAAAGTAAAATGCGAAAGTGCAAACTTTTCTTTTTTTTTTTTTCTTTGTTGTACTTTTTTTAATAAAGTTTGCGGTTTGCAGTGTTGTAAGTATAAATTACGGTCTTCAAGTTCGTAGCTTTATTTTGGAATGAAATAAAATTCAAGTGCTTCCATAAAAATCAATTTGTTTATGGGTTTAAAATTATGTGCCAGATTCTGTCACAAAATATCTTTCCTTTTTTATAAATTAACAGTAAATAAAAAATCAATAGAAATTCAAACTGATTTTGCTTTCAAATTATTAATTTAATTAATCAAATCGAATTATTTAATAAAAAATAATTTTAATAAAAAAATTTAAGTAATCAAGAGCTTAAATTACTTATAAAATGATTTCAATAAAAAAAAACAAACATTTTATATTAATTGAACGAATTTTTTTACTAATTTATTGAATGTATAGTTTTTGAATACGTGTGGAAGCAGATAAATTATCAGTTCTTTGTTGAATCGAATTGACTGATTGATTTAGTCTATTTTTTTTATAATACGAGTGAGAATTTATAATTACAAATTTTAAATTTAAATTATAAAATAAATGATTAATACGTAATTTAGTATCGAATTATATCAATCTTTATAAATTTAATACTTAAAGAGAATAAAACAAATACTTAAATTTCAATTACGTCCAATGCAAGGTGTCACATGTCACACTAAATTGTTTAAAATTTTTTTTTCGAAAAAAAAAATTGCTTTTGAGTTAAAAATAAAATAATATTTTTCAAATTAAAAATAAAAAAAATGAATAATAAAATCGATCTGATCTGGGCCTTCATTGGAGCAACTGAATTCGCCGTCGATTGGCGCTTTTCCTTCCCATCTCTCCTCTTTTCCTCCCCAATTCCTTTTATTTTTATGCATAATTTTATGAAAATTTTAAAATTTTGGGCAAACTTTGGAGGTTAACATTTCTGGGCCTTTTTTATTCTTTATTATTATTTTTTTTGGTGGTCAGATACCATCTTTAATTTGAAACCTGTCACTCAATTTTGCTGGTCTTAATCCATCTGAAGGATTTTTGGAACTTGAAGAACTTGCTACAGAATTTATCCAGCTTAACCTACATTGATCTTTCTTTGGTAGATGTATTGTTACCTTCTGCAATTCCTTGATGTGTAGGCAAATTTGTTCTTCATTTACGATCTCTTAGTTGTCAATAATTGTAAATCGTTTGGCAAATTCATTCCCATAAAAGCTGTTTTTGTAATTTACCAAATCTTAAGGTAAGGGTTATTCATCCAGTTTTGCAGATTATTTCATTGCAATGCGGGAATAGACATGCTCAAGAATAAAATTATTTATCTAGTTCGATGGGATCCAAACCCAAAAATACATATGAATTTAGGTTAACCTAATTTGACTTGAATTACTTTTTAATAATAAAAAATATCTTCTTTTTTAATTTAATTCTAAAAAAATATATAAACGTTAATAGAAAAATAATATTTTAATAATATTATAAATAATAAAATAATTTTGAGCTAACTCAACTTGAGCCCAGGTAAAAGAAATTAAAAAAATTCCAATCCGATTGTCCCTAAATAAGTATACTTTAAAATAGAAAAAGATTATAAATATTAAGATATGAATTATAAATTTTTTATATTTACTTTTAAAATTGATTGTATAAACAAAGTTAATACCTCGGCTGATTGTCCTTTACGGGTTGTTTTCAAACTTGGCTCACCAACTTATAACCCTACTAAGATTTTTAGACCTTGTATTGAATGAATTATATACAAAGCCAACTTCCAAACTCAATTTCAAAACTCAAGAAGCTTCAATATTTGGACATGACCTCAAAACAATTTGAGTGTTGCAGTGCAGCTGGACAGATTTCTAGAGCTTAAAAAATTCGGAGTTTTTGTGTTTATCCAAAATAATAAGTTTGTCAATGCTGTCCAAAACTAGTGCCGACGCCTCATCTCAAGCAAACAAGTCTTGACATTCCTTTGCGTAAATAGTGGATTCAAAGCAATGAACAATGCGCGAAGAGGAGCCAATTCCAGCCCCTCATCTCAAGCAACAAGTCTTGGAGTGGGACATTACTCGAGCTGATGAGCTTCAAATGGTTAAAACATCATCACAGTTCTTTCCTAACTGGACCTTAATGTTTTTCAAGGATAATGGTTAAAGTAAAATTGCATCCATTTAATGAAAAAAAAAATGCAGTTGCAGCATTTATTGAATTTTCAATGAACCAATAATAAGGGACCATAATTACCATCTCAATTTCATGAAAACAGGCATTAACCAAGATAATCAAAGGTAACTTCACTTACGTATCAGGGTACCTTTAACTCTGAATTTCTTCTAAAAGTTGGATTCTGTCAACAGTTGTGATGAAGACACAGTACTTGTTACTTGAACTGTAAGTTTCGAACACGAATTGTGTTCAACATGAGTATATTTTATTTGTTTTAAAAGCTTTTCCATGTTTAGAAGGTCATATCCATATCCATGTCTAAAAATATGTTGAACACGAGTGTCAAATATAAGTACTCTAGAAAAAAATGAAGAGTTGGAGCAACATAGCTTTGAAATGCCTTCTTTTCTAAACAATACAAGGTATTTAATCAATTGCAATCATTTCAAATTTCCAATTATGAAACAACTTCTTGAAGCAAAAAGCAGATGTAATTTTTTTTTCCCTAACAAGAGAATTGATGAACAAGTTATGTACTCCCATTGACAATAGAAAAAATGCTTCACTAAGCTAGTTTGGCGCACTAGAATACAAAAATACTGGGACACAAGATAACAGAAAGATCATCAATGGTACCAGAATTAACACATGCATTATGAACCATTGTTCAAAAAGAGACTAGATTGTATGTTAGGGGATCCATGTGTCATTTGCGAGAATGGTGGTGACTTCAAGACAAAAGAAAATTTGACAATTTAATGACTAATCTCATCTGAAAAAAAAATGGTCACTTTCACTCAAGAGAAATGAGGTGTGATAAACTGATATTACCTACCACTATGCTAAAAGGAGTATCAAGTATACAAAATACATGCTGTAGACAATTGGTCTTTCACAGGAAGTGAGTGGAGGCAGAAAAATATTCTCGCATGGTAAAGCCCTCCTTATGAAAGCCGTTGAAGAAAAGAAGCAGCTCTGCTGAACTCCATGTTGGTACGAAACTTTCAAAACATGATGAAGAATTTTGTTTTTATAACTAAACAGAAAAATATATAAGCATAAATGAATTTATCTGCTCAATGGCTCTAACTGAACTTCCATTAGTCCAGAATTCTGTGAACCATTTTGTGTGGAAGCATGGTTTGGGCTTAAAAGGTCAACAGAATCCTCTTCTTCAATGTTACCTAGGACCCAGTTGCCCCTTCCTAAAAATTGGTCCCTCCTCCGCTGTCTTTCACGATACTCCAAATAAATGACCATCAATGCACCAATCAAGAACCATATTGTTAACGCCCAGCTAAGTCCATGAACGTTTTCTCCTTTATATCTTTCTCCCAAATGCTTCATTCCACTAAATAGCGCTGCAATTCCTATAATAATGGCACCTCTCCCAACAATCACATGGAAATACTCCCAAAGAAGCCTCTTTGAGGAAGCCTGCTCCCCATTAGCAGGTTTCTTAGGCCTGAAACACGCATTCAGTGGTTGCACACAGGCGAAAAATATAGCAGCAATCCCAAATTTAACATGTAATGAGCTAACAAAGAAGCCCCGAAGTTCAGCAACCGCAAAAAGAACGGCGAGTAGGACAATTGCTAATCCTGAATACTGTAAGTAAACGTGAACTCGGTACCATCCATCGCCTTTAACATGTTTTAGGTATCTAGCAGCCAATATTCCACCAGGAAGCAGAATACCCCAAGCGAGGAACATCATAAACCCATGTACAGCTAAGACTGGCCGTAAATCTTGCTCAGCCTCAGAAGAACCACGCATAAGCAGCACCCTCACAGCCCTTTGACTTGTGACAGAATGCATATTTCTCTCACTAAGATGCTCATCGGTCCACTTAGCACCCATTGCCCAAATTACTCTAAGAGGAGTTGTTGAATCAAGAATGTTCTTGCACTCTGGCCTATTATTATGACTGCATGATGGCTTATAGGGACGTGTGAATTCGAAAGTAATGATGCCATTTTCTGACCTGCACCTGACGTGGGTCAGGTTCTCATTCGTTGGAAGCACACTAGAGGCTTCCTTTCCATCAATCCAGTATGTATTAACACGCCCTTTTCCAGCATTGTCAATCCAGCCCACATAAGCATAGCTATTCACCATCTCACTGCCGAAAGCTATTGCAAGATAGCCACTCTTTTTTACAGCACGGGCAGCGATAGATATTGAGTCCTTTGCTAATGTCCAAAAGAAAGTAACTTGTTGATCATCTAAAAACACGCTGTTGTTATACATATCAGATAGACCACCATCAACAACTTCAACTCTCCACCCCATCTTCTGCTGGTACAATGATTGATAATACACTTGATCAGGGGTATTCCTATCGGGAGCCCAAACCAATTCGTAAGGGCTTGCTACAACTCCTTCTGCTTCTGGCCCTCCAGAATAAATCGTCTCAGTTGTATTCCTCAATGTTGCATTCCCACCCAGATAATCAGAAGTAATATACAATGCAACATCATGCCCTGTCTGCACTGAAAACTTCACCGGAACCCCTCTTTCCACTCTCAAAACTGGAGCTTCCTTCTTATTAATATACAAAACCTTAGATGGATTCGGTGGATTTGGATAATGCAAAGCCTCCCCTGTTGTAACAACAAGAGGAACATTTGCATCAGCAATAATCAAATCTTGATCCTCCTTATCAGCAGCATCCAATGGCCCAAAACAATCATCCACATTCTCCGAAACATTAAGCACCAAATGTCCATATGTAACCTTCTTTGGACCACCATGATTTTGGGGCAAATAATATGGCCGAATAATATCAGGCGGTTTCATCAACCCTAATGCCCAAATAACCGTCATTTCCTCAGTAGGATTCACAGGCAAATCGTATTTTTCATCCGGCGATTTCAATGGCTTCCTAAACCTAACAAAGGAAACCCCATCTCTCCTATGTCCATAAACAAACCTAGTGTTATTTACCATCATGCCATTCGTGGAATTCTCATAAACTACATCAGGACAAACACCTATTGCTGAACCATCTCTACCATGCAATGTGCATTCACTATAAGATGTAATGTAAAAATCATCAACAAACGGCCTACCTTCCTCCGTGAAAGCCGCCACCGCAACGTCGGCTTCTGACATCAGCTCCTTCGTTCTATTCGGATTCGCCCACCCGAACGCCATGTAATTCATTGCCCGTGTCGCCGCTTCTAACCCGATCTCGATCCAATTTTCCTCCACATTCAAACTCCATCGTACCCTATAATTATCCGACAAGTTCTTGCAGTTATCGAACATTGTATATGCCTTGTGTGAATCCGAACCCGAACCCGAACCCGACCCGTTTATGGGGAGGGTGACATGGCCGAAATCCGAGGTGGTGGCGATGTCCCAGACGGAGAGAACGTTGATCTGGTCCCAGGTAAGGTTGGGGAGTAATTGGACGGAAAACGATGCGTTTTTGTAAGTTGTTTGGTTGAGGCGGTGATCGGAAACGGGGAACCCACGGGTGATGTTAGAGAAGTCGATGGCGACGGCGCCCCAGAAAACGACATCGGATGACCCGGATAACATATCAAATCGAGTGACTTGGAAAGAGCAGTCGTCGAGGATCTTCAGATGGCCTCGTAGTTGGTGTTGGACCATCGTGAAATTCGATTCGTAACCGATTAGCGAGCTCGTGTTGGAGCATTTCCGACCCGAATCCGCATTGCAAAAGAAGAGGGAATTGATTAGGAAGACTAGGATTAGAGGGAAAGATTTGGAATTGTACATTCGGATCGGATCGCGAGTGATTAGAGAATCCGAATTGGGTGACGACGGAAATCGATATTTAAAACAAAACCAGCTAAAATTAGAAGCCAGCTAGTGGGTGGTGGTGACTCGGTGGAGATCGGAGCGAGTCGTCGACTCGTCGTTTCAACGATTTTTTTTCTTTTTGTTTGGTTTTATTTTTTTTCTGGGGTTTTTCTTCCTTGGGAAGGGAAGGCAGAAAGACGAAGGAAGGTGGGTTGGTGGCAATTTCGTGATTTTACTAGAAATTTCGTCCTTAATGTTATTAAGGAAATTTAAAAAAATTTCATGAAAAAATAATTTCACTCTTAAATCTTCCAGAAAACTAAAAACTTCACCAAAGGAAGCTCTTTGGTTACAAGATAAATGTCAATGGGAATAAAATTACAAGATCTATAATTTGGTTGATAAAATTGCCTTTGAAATTGAGCCTCTTTGGTTATGTTTAGAAGTGTTCGTAGATTAAATTGGGTAAGATCATAATTTAAATTTTTTTTATTTTTTATAGATTCTAGTCAGAATAAATTTAAATTAGCTTAAAAGTTTATTTTATTATTTAATATAATATTAAAAATATTTATATATTAATATTTATAATAAAATTTAAATAAAA
The DNA here is from genome assembly GCA_038381775.1 of Adansonia rubrostipa. Taxonomy (NCBI): domain Eukaryota; kingdom Viridiplantae; phylum Streptophyta; class Magnoliopsida; order Malvales; family Malvaceae; genus Adansonia; species Adansonia rubrostipa. The sequence continues at coordinate 8,890,594 of JBBYHM010000020.1, read as the reverse complement.
ATAATTTTTTATTATTTAAATATTAATTCGAGCTATAACAAACTCATACTCAAACATAACTCAATATAAGTCGCGCTTTAGAGGTTTTATTTTTATTCTAGTATAAATAAATAAAGACTAAAAAGTCATTGAAGTATTCAATTTTTAAGCGAGTCTCGACATTTTTTATTATATTCAATAGAGTTCCTATCTTTTGATTTATAATCAAATATGTTTTCAATTCAAAGGGAACAATTGAATTGTTATTAAACCTTATTTAGATATAAATTAAAAAGTTAATGGTTAAGGCTAAAAAATTTATTTAAATATAAATAAAAAATTACCTACTTATTTGAATGAAATAAAATAATAAAATTCAGTTTTTTTTTGTTATTTTAGCGTTAAAGGATCGTCTAGGACCGCCTAGTGCACATGCATGGCAATATAAAAACTATTGGAGCCCTCACCCCTTAAATTTGCTTTTAGGGTAAGGGAAAAAAGAATAACTTCGGGAAAAAAAAAAAAAAAGCAAAACACCTGCCTCTTAAATATTTTCATAGAAAAATTAATAAATAATAAAGAGAAAAAGTTTGATTGTTGAATTCAACGGAAAGGCCACAATATATACGATGTAAACTGTATAATTATATTTATAAGTTATTCAAATTTTATTTAAAAATTTTGAATATATTTTAATTGTTGTTAAGTTAAATTTAAGTTATTGAGTAAATCGAATTTTATTATCGTAATACTTTAATTTAAATAGCTTATAAGTTTATTCAAATTTTTTTATTTTTAATTAATATTGAAAACTTTAATTCAAATTCAATCGAGCTCAAGCACAAACAATATAATTTAAAAGTTGAGTGTAGAAATCAAATCCAATCAAATAAGTTCAAAGAATTCGATTTTATCTGAGATTAACTCAAACTCTAAAAAAAGACTCTCGAGCAAGATCGAATCAATTTTTTATTCTCAAAATTTAAATTAAACTTGAGCTCAAATTTCTTAAAATTTGAATTTGACTCAACTTGATCATGCTCTTGTATATACAAAAACTCCTCCTAAACATCTTAATTTTATAGATATATATATATATACACGTGCTTTGCACGATCAATAGACTTTTGATCATGTAACACAAAATAAATATTATGCTAGACCTAAACGTAAAAGACAAACATTCATGACGGACCAAGCAATGGCCACCTACATGTTCATAGATTAAATATAGGATTATTATCTGGTAAATTGATAATGAAGCTTTTTAACTCTATAAAAGAGGTTAATAGACTCTCACATGTCCTTACTATATATTCAAAAAATAATAATAATAAATAAATAAATAAGGTATGTGACGATTTTTAAATCTACTTGTGAAGTTAAAAAACTTCACTATTAATGTGCCAAATATTTATTCTTAAATATATAATGAATGTTTCTTTCATTTTTCAATAATTATCTCATTCATCTTTAAATGAACTATTTAATTTTAATTAAAAGATAACGACTTTAAAATATTATCACGTACTCCGTTGAGATATATTTCGAATAATTGATAAATTAGTATAATAAATAAAAAGATATAAGATTATATAAATTTTTAATTATGATTTTAGAGTTTAAAAATTTTATTAATAGTGTATAAAATAATATTTATTTCTTTTCATAGAGATTTTGTTTTGAGTTCCGCTTTTACTAGTGTTTCATTAATATGATTGAATATTAAAGTAAAATAATAATTTTAAGAAAGTACGTAAAATAATTAATTTCGTTTACATGGCAAAATGCATGATTCTATTTCATATAAATTTATTATCTTATAATTAATGTTATATTTTAATTATTTGTTCAAAAATCTAATTAATTATGATTTTATTTTTACTTTGTAAGAATCGTTGTTCAAGACTCAGATCAAAATTAAATTAATGAGAACTTCGATCATAGATTCAATTGGTTGGACTGATTAAACAAGTCATTTTTATTAAAATAAAAATATTAAATATTAAATATGTAACTTTAATAATAAATTAGTATTAAATATAATAAATATTTAATGAGAATATGTTTTTCTTTAAATGATATAATTTTTAATATAAATTTAAAAGATTAAAAGATTCAAATTTCATCATGTACAATAATTTTTTTATAAAAATTTAAAAAAGTTTTAAATCGACTTTTATGGTTTTTACTAATTTTTTACCTATTTAACTGACACCTTCTATTGATTTAAAAATACACCAATTTAATTATATATAATGGACTAGATGGGCCATTGATTTTCAATTCAACCCGTCCAATTGGACAGTCTAATTCGATATTTTAACACTCGTAAGAACTTTCAAAAGATAAGAAAAATATAAAAAAAGTAGAAAAATGGACTAAACTAAAATTATTTATTTTGGCAAATAATTTATCGATAAATAAAATTTTGATGGATATCACTTAGAGAGTAATTTTTTTTCAAAACAATATTTAATATAACTATCCATTAGTGATAAAGCTTTTTCTATCACTTTTTATGGAATCCAGATAACCCTAATGATCTAATTGGTCTTAACAATCTAATATCACTTATATATAAAATTTTTAAATTACGATCAAATATGATAATCTAATCCTGATGATTAGATTACTTTCGATTTTATATAGTAAGATGATACATATAATTAGTAAAAGGTCAGATCAATGGATATTTTTTATGAAAATTTTTTATATCAAATCAATTATTTTTATGAAATTTAATGGATGCTTATAGATATTTATTAAATTTTTTTAATAAAAACCTAATTTTAATGTAAGAAATACTAGATCTTAAATTTATTTAATTTAAATGTTTTATAAAATTTTGTGTGTGAGGTAATTTTTTTTATTAAAATAATAAAAGAATTAATGAAAACAATTCATGGAAGTCTTTTGTTAAGGAACTAGTGCAAAAGGCAGAAACAAAATTCCCAAATTTGGGATTATCATCCAAAAATGGATGAACGTGCCAAGTAAATGCAACAGTCCGTTGACTAATCTGACAAGAAATTCAATAAAATCCCCGTCAAACATGCCGTCTCCCCGTTAACGTCAGTCTCATATTCACGTGTCATATTCTTATTCGCCCAAAGTCGTGTATCTTTTATCTTTCAAATGCACGCAGCAGTTTGCGGTACCCTTCCCCTTAAAAACCCAGCCAAACTACAACAGTCTCCTTTCAAAATCTGAATTCACCCTCATTCTCTCTCTATTCGGTTGCGGTTCCTTCATTTTCAAGTGCGTACGGTTAGCCTCTAATTCATTTTTAGATCTTTGATGATTTCCCAATTCATAAGTTTCTTTTAATTTTAAAATTTTTTATTAGATTCTTTTTATGATATTTGAATCTTGCTTTTTTTTTTT
>JBBYHM010000020.1:8842067-8855694 GCA_038381775.1 Adansonia rubrostipa | reverse complement strand
TCTTAAAGAACAAGGGATAGATGTCATTCCCTTCCTCAAGAAAATGGTACTAAAAGCAGTTTCTACTATATATTAATCATCACATCCTTTATTTATGAACTCTAATTTCTGTTATTCATGGTTTAATAATGAATGTTCAGAGGGCAAATCTTTCTAAAGCTCAATCGTTGGAGGCAAAATGGTATTACAGTGAATATTCGCCAACCCTACAAGAGTACATCGATAATGCTTGGATTTCAACATCGGGTCCCGTACTGCTTGGTCATGCCTATTTGATAACAGATCATATTACAAAGGAGGGATGGCAAAACTTCGAAGAATATTATCCCAGCATAATCCGTTGGTCATGCATAATTTTTCGATTATCAGACGATCTAGGAACATCATCAGTAAGCAAGGGATTTAAATAGCCAAAACAGAATACTTTTCCACAATTTAAATTTACTAAACATCACTTCCTTAATTACAAAAGATTAATTTATATAGTTGTAAACTTGAAATTTTCATTACTGAATTAGATCTAATAATGGCATGCTTGCCCCTTGGATTTTTTTTTTTTTTTTCTTTTTCTTGGACCAGGACGAGTTGAAAAGAGGTGATGTTCCCAAATCAATTCAATGTCACATGTAAGAAAGTGGAGCATCTGAAGCAGAAGCACGTGAGCACATAAGGAATTTGATAACGTAAAATGGAAAAAGATGAATAAAGATCGAATCGATAAATCTCCTTTCTCTCGGATGTTATTGAAATTGTTATGAACCTCCCAAGGACATCCCAATGCATGTACCAGAATGTCGATGGTTTCGGTATCGAAGATGGTGAGACCAAGGATAGAGTGCTATCATTATTGGTTCACCCAATTCCTACACCAAAATGATTAACAAAATCAGAATTTTTTTTTTCCAAACTAAAAATAGTACTTTTTTTTTTTTTTATCTTTTAGTATGTCGTGGCAAATCCTTATGGCCTCATTGTACCTGGTACTGGTAGTGCAACAAATATCCTTGCCGTTGCTCAAGAACAAAAATAAACAAATAAAAATATGCATGGAGTTTAAGTTCATCAAGAGTCTCATATATCAATATATGAGATTGATAAACGATGATTTTTAGTTTACCGCAACAAAACAACTAATAAAATTTCTCATATATCAATATATTATATCCACAGGTTGTCCAAAATTAAAATCTCACAATTTTAAGAGGGAAATATAATGTTTTGAAATGGATAAGAAAGGAAATTGAATTTATATTTCTATCCCTAAACAAATGGCAGATTAAATTCAGTTACACAAAGAAAAACTCAATTAAAAAAACAAAAAAAAACCTTCAAGTTAGGATGATAGATATCGGACCTAGGCACGAGCAGATGACTTTGCTAATGGTTTGAAATATTTGCATGAAAGCTCAACAAAATTAAGTGTTTACACAATAAATGCACTAATTTCAAAATTAAATTATCATATAAAAAATTAATCAGATTATTTTAAAATCATATTATTATTAGTCTCTCATAACATACTAAGACAACATTTAATTTTTTTGGCATAAGTCAAAATAAAAATTAAGAAGCATATCAAAAGCAAATAGATGGTTGCATCAAATGAAAAAAAAAAGTATGGAAAAAAATAATTTTGAGTCACCCTAATAAAAAAAAAGAAAGATGGAAAAAAAAATGAAGCAAAAGAAACATTTTGTTCATACATCGAAGTCCTAATGTGGAAGTCAACCAAATTACACCAAGCTTGTTGAGTACAACCAACAGAGTTGGCGTTTAATTTTCCAAAAAAAAGTCTACTACGAGTCATTGTACGATAGTGAAAGAAATATTTAAATCTTCATACTATTAAATACATTATCTTAATCATATACTTTTAAAATTATAATAAACAAAGAAAAATGGTTAGCAGTATTATAAAAACCGTTTAAATTTTAATAAAATGTTGACGTGTTATATGATATAAAATTTTAAATTTTATTTAAAAATAAGTTTTGATAATTTTTTTATAAAATTTCATATTACATAATACATCAATATTTTATTTGTATTTAAATAATTATTTTAACACTATTAACTATGTTTTATTATTTGCTTTAGAAGTTCAAGATTAAAATTATGAATTTAATAGTACAAAAATTAACTTAGTTTTTTCACTAAGTAAAAAAATTATTAATGGACTTTTATCAAAACGCATCTAAAATTTGGAACTAGCATGCAATTTCCTCACCTCTTACCATTTTATTTGTATGCAATGCTTGTTTGTTCAGAATCATCTTTAGATTTTAGAGTACATATTTTGAATGTAAAGCCCCGTATGAAAATTGAAAAGGGACTTCTCTATGCCTTTTTTTTGGGTAGATGTTACATGACATTTTTAAGTGAAAATTTTAGCCTTTTGATAATTGATAAGCCAAAAGCAACCGCTGCAATTAAAGAACGACTAAAAAAAATGGAGATGGAGACAAAATAACGAAATCCAAGGTATATTCTTAGATTTCTATATTTTTTATATAAATGTAAAATTTATTGCATTAAATATATCGTGTCAACACTTAACAGAGGCAAGGCCTCAGACTCTTAACTAAAATGAAAACTGAGCAAGTCGCAAGGTATGCTGGGATGATGGCTACTGTTCCCAAGGGGATGGTACGCCGTTACACTCTTATGGAAGGCCATGGCCCAAAAAGTGTGCATCAAAGGCCATTATTTATTGTTGGGACTACACTGTTAATGATATTTGTGCTTTTGGGTTTTTTTTTTTTCTATTTTCTCTTTCTAAATTTTTATTTATTAGATGAACATTAAAAGCAAGTTCATTGAAAGTTTTTGTACTAGAATAATAAATATTTTAATTTTTATATTATTAAATTTAATAATTTAATTTTTGTATTTTTTAAATTATAATATATAAATAAAAATAGTTAATAATGTTAAGAAATCGTTTAAATGCTAATAAACTATTTATATATTATATTATATGAAATTTTAAATTTTATTCAGAAAATAAGTTTGGATTATGAGTTTGATTTTAATTATTTTTTGTATAAAATTTAAAAATTTTTATCATATGATACATCAATATTTTATCGACGTTTAAATAATTTTTTTAATACTTTTAATTATTTTTATTATTCACTATAATTTAAAAAATATAAAAATTAAAATATTAAATTTAATAATTATAAAAATTAAAATATTTGCCAAAAAAAAAAAGTAGTGAGTAAAAAAAACCGACAAGGTATCCACAGTTGTAAGTTGCCATGTTCCAGGTTAAGAAAAAGAACTTTAGACTGACCGGACCTTTAATTATTGGAATGTCCCTGTTCGATAATCAAATATCATATTTTTACCACTCACCGCATCCTCCGTTACCAACTCTTATAACTAAACAAAACAGAACACACAATTATTAGGAGCTTGCTGGCGATTAAATTGACTTACAAATGCAAAAAAAAAAAAAAAAATTAAAATTAAAAAAAAAACGAAAATTCCATATAGATTTCTTTTTCATCAAAACCTCTCAATCTTCACTCTATTCGCAAGTTTTTTTTTTTCTCTCTCTTTTTAATACAGTGAAGTAAGTTGTTATACATAATTTCAAAATTTTAATCTTTCTCTTATTTTTAGCCAAACAATGAGTTCTCAATGATTTATAATACCAATAAAATTGAGGTAGACAGTCAATGGTCAGTTTTCAGAATCTAAAAAGTTGCTCAAAGATTGCAATTTTCATTTCAAGATGCTGCTCAAAATTTTTTTTTTAAGAATTTGTTACCATTTGGGTGTTTTTTTTTCACCTTTTTGGATTAAGCATGGGACTATGCAGAGTAACGTGAAGCAATTTATTGAAAAGTATTCTTATTTTGGTTCCTTAGGCATTAAAGATTTTGGTATATATTCTGAGTTTTTTTTTAAAAAAAAATTATTGTAATAAATTTCATTTATATATGTGAACTTAAGGAAAATAGTCAATTTATTTTTCTCTCTTTTGTTAATAAAATTTTTTTAAAAGTCTTTTTAACGGAATACTGGGTTTTCAAGAGGCCATTGTATTAAGTGACTACGTCTCTTAGGACTATAATAAATGTTTCTGATACAAAAGTGGAATATAATTTAGGACAAATTTAAAGTTTGTGATGTATTTCCTCTACATATATATATAAGTTAAAGTCTATCTGCATAGAAGTAAATTATACGTACAATCCATATAAAAAACATGTACAATATCTTTGCATCATATGTAATAATGGTGAGCTCTTACTGTTTTCTATCTTTATATAGAGTTTTAAAAAAGTTTGGATGCTGGATATTGAATGAATGTATTGTTTTTTTTTTTTTAAAAAAAAAAAAGAAATGTAATGAAGGCTCCGGCTGATATCATGCAATGGTCAAGGTGTTGAGTCAGCCTGGAGAGTTTTTTCCTATTCTAAAGAAGCTAGGGTTTCAAAACGAACCAAACTTGGCTTTTTTGATGGCAGGCATAAAATAAGGAAAGTAACTTACAACTTGAAATTTTGAAAATGGTGTTATGTGGACCCAAAAGGCCTAAGCGGGGTTTAGCTTTTTGGTGGAACGAGGATAGTAACTGTCAATTAAGTTTTTGAGAATTGCATTGATACAAAGATGGGTTAAAAGGTGTTCGTGAATTTTTTCGTAACTTAATTTTTTTATATTTTTTTATTAAATTTGAAAATTTTAAATTATTATAAATAAATTAACAAAAAAAATTTAAAACATTTTTATATTAATACATATATTTTTAATAATTAAATTTAAATAAAAATTTTTATTATTAAATTTAATAATTTGAACTGAATTAAGAAAGCTTATGTTCAATGTAGATAATCCGACTTATGAACAGTTTTATCACGAGAGAGATAGATAATAGGAGGGATTTAAATAGTAAATGTAGTGCAATAGTATGACCGTCATTTTGTTATTTTCATTCTCCCAACAACGATATTCATCGCAATTGGAGTGTGAAATTAAATTCACTATTTAAAATTTCATGTATATGTATATATTACATATTAAATTTACAACTTGCCAATAATTTTTTTTTATAAGTAGAAGTTCATAGAATGTCTTCAAATATTTTAAAAATCATTAAAATATTTTTATAATTATAATTATAATTATTATATTTACAATAAATCAAGTAAAGCAAAAAAAATATGACTACGATAATCACAAAAATTAATAACATTTATTATATCTATAATCATAAAAAATATTATATGATTGAATTAAATATAATCACAATTTAAATATATAAATATTGATATTGCAAGCAGGATAATTTTTATTTACGGGCCCATAAATTTTGTACTTTGAGAGACAGGAGGTACGAAATCTTCTAAAATGTAAATCCGGCACATATGACGAGTATGATCCCGAGCTTCGCTTCGCGTCACTTTAGGCATTTCAAAGAAGAGAGTCGAAAGAAGCGGCCTACACTTTCAAAAGTTATATTTAAAAAAAGTCAAAATGACTACACTGCATGTTTCATATAAAATCCGAAAAAACGAACAGCCATGACACGCTATACAAATTGAAACTAACCTCGATTACAAATCAACTCCTATCCTCACTGCTTCCCACGAATTTTGCTGAAAGATAAAAGCAAATGAAAGAAAAATTAACCTTTTTCTCTCCATCAAAGTAAAGACAATCGACAAAATCAAAAACATAAAACCAATCCAATCCTTTCACAAATAAAGCAGACGTGCAAACCAAAAACTGTTGCACAATCGAACATGTTCCTTCAAAAATAAAAGAAAAAAAGATCAATGTTAACATGCAAAGAACGCAAAACACAAATTGATTAAATGGACCCCAAAATCCACCATCAAACTTTAACGCAAAATCAAAGGGCAAAATCTAAAAATAAAGAAAAATAGAAAACCTACCCAAAATCGCGAAATAGAAACGGAAGAAAGCAAGAGGTAAAGTCCGTTAGTTGCAACCCTTTTTGCAAGCCTGTTCCACCATTTCTTCTTGGCGTTTTGAATGAAGGGAAAAAAAAAAAAAAAAAAAAACTATAGCTGATTTTTTATTGTTCATTGGGCACTAAACAAAATCATCCTAGCACAAAAACCAAGCCTCTAAGCCCACCCATCAACAAAGCAGCCCGCCCCAGCCTCAAAACAAACGCCCAATGAAAGCCCAGGCCAGGTTTCAGTATTCTAAATCTCTTGGGGTGATTTTAATATATAGTAGTCATTATAGCTATATCAGTTTGAAAAAGGATTGAGGTTACAAGCTGGCAGAAAGGTTAATGGCTTCAGAAGTATAATAGATGATTGTCCCTTAATCTATCTGCAATTCTAGGGTACATGTTCACTTGGTTTAATAATAGAGATTGGGTAGGCTGGATAGGACTTTGGTTACAGAGGATTGGATGAATGTTTATCTTAAGACTCGAGTGTTTAACCTGCTTGCGATTGGATCAGATCATGCACCAGTTTTGCTTGATACGAATTAAAGTGACAAGAAGTCACCTCAGTGTTTTAAATTTTTTGTTATGTTGACAAAGAATGATGAGTGTTTGATGCTATTACAGTGAAGGATGCTGTTGCGGATATGGAGAATAGTTTTTTTTTTTTTTCCAATAAATGAAAGATGTTAAGGGAGTCAAATAGAATTCTAATTCCTAAGTTAAAAAAAGAAAAACAGATGAAGTCCCGCAATTTAGGCTCATCAATTTATGCAATTTTGCATACAAAATTATATCCAAAGTAAAAGGGAACGGGCTGAAACTTTGGATGGGAATGACCTGATGATTTACGTATTCGAGTTATATTTACATTATTTTTTAATATTTTAAATTATTTTTAAAATATTATATATTATTAAATTTTAATATATTAATAATTTATATTGTATTAATTTTAATATATTTATGTAATTATTTTATATTTATATTATTTTTATTTTAAATTTTATATTATATTTTAATTATATTTATATCATATAACTATAACGAACGAGATTTTTGATTTTTTTTGAAAGGTAAGATAATTTTCTTAGGGAAAAAGTACACAATCTCTTCCACCTTAACATACATGCCCGGCAAAGCCAGTCCAACTACAGTTGTACTCAGTAGCCTTCACAAGTCACTTACACTCTTTAAAAGTACAACAGAAATTTCATAGCTAGGAGACATGACAAGAAGTGTCCAATCTTGATAAGAGACCAAAGACGTGCTTCCAGTTTCAAAGTACACACAATAAAGAGAGTAGAAAGCCAAGGAAAAGCGGTAAAAGTCTCGCTTCAAGTCACAATCGGGGGAAAGAAATATCATCCATCCAATAGTAACCCGCAAGAGAAAAAATTATAATAAACAATTAGTCATAAGCACCAAAAGACCAGCAACAAAAAGGATTTCGTAGAGTTTGTGCAGTTGATAAAACAATTGATATGGATTTTAATTTTTAGTAACCAAAATGGAACCAACATCCCATAGATAATATAAAAACAAACTTCTCATGACTCTGGGCGGCTTTAAGCCATTTGCATCAGATGCAAAGCTTTCAAAACTGGCTTGTTGTCTTGATAATTTGATTTATCAAGCAACACCAGCGTCAATATGTTTCTCAATACAAAATCGTTGAAGCCAATATCGAAACTACCTGTCAGTTAATGTAAATCCCTTTGCTCTTTTATAAGGCAGCCACCCCTTCAACTTAATTAAAACAGAGCTAACAGAGTCTGCTTCCTATCAACCCCAAGCTTAGCCAAGCCATCCACCATAAAATTTGCTGCTCTTGGAATTTTATTTGGAAATTGATGTTGTGTATCTTTTAACAGCGTCGATTTTTTTTCAGATATAACCTTCATATGCCAAGGAACCTTAGAAGCATCAGTCGTCCAAGAAATTGCATGGCTGGAATCGCTTCCAATGACCAAAGAAAAAGAATTGAAAAGTTCAGACTCCACAAGCATTCTCAAAGCCTCGAAAATTGCCAAGAACTCTACTTTGATTTGACTCCAAAATCACTATATGGGAGAGTCGATTATTCAAAATTATGTGTTTAAGCAGTTATATGTTATATGAAATGTTCATTGGATTGGTTGGCCATTGTTAACATGGAGGAAGGAAAGACTTGTGGGGGTTCAAGGATCTGAATCATTTTAATACTGCATTGTTGGCAAAGTAGAGCTGGAGAATGTTTACCAATCGTGATGCCTATTAGGTGCTAAGTTTTAAAGTTTTACATTATTTTCCCAATTGTTCTTTACTTGAAGTTAAGAAAGAGGGCATAGCATCATGGGCTTGGTGTAGTATATTTGTAGGGGCGGAGACCTGTTGAAATCATAACTTCAGAGGCAGGTTATGGATGAAATGGATATCAAATTTTGGATAGAGGTGGATTCCTGGGTTGAAGGAACTAAAAGAAGCAAATTAGTGTAATAATTTACATGAGCTTCCTCAAAGGGTTTCAGAGTTAAGGGAAAGGGTGTGTGGGATATTGACTCCATCAAGAGTACAGTAATATATTAGCTGCAGATGGATAGGCAATTCAATAGTTTCCATTCTGCCGGGATGAGATGAAGGTTAAAATGGTTTGACCTAATACAGTGGATGGGAACTATGCTGTAAAGGCAGGGTGCTATAAATTAAAGGATGTGTCTTACAGTGGAAAATGGTATGGAAGCTACTAGTGATAGTAATATTGAAAATTTCTTTTGGAGAGCTTGCAATGATGTTGGAACACTTCTTGAAACCTATGCAAAAGACAGATTATAGTCTCCTGTTTGTCATTTTTGTCGAGCTCAGGAGGAGACAATTGAGAGCTCAGGAGGAGACAATTGAACGTGCCTTGTTTATTTGTAAATGGTCAAGACTCAAGACTGGTTAGGTTTGCCTCTGATGTTGCCTACAATGTTCATAGGATACAGATTACTACCTAGGACAAGTGGTTTGAAAATGTTCTCTCTATGGAAGAATTAGACAAAAGAGCAAAAAGCCATTTACTGGTCCAACTGGCTTTCATTTTCTAGGTCATTTGAAAGACTCGGTGTGCGGCAGTTATCAATAGGAAAACCCCTGAAATTTTGACGAATAAAAATGTGCAACAAGAGAGTATCTAAAGGAGGTGATTTTTTTACACGAGTGCAAGGAGAAAAATGAGTCAAGTTCTGGAGACTTGGATCAAGGAAAACTGTGATGGGGCATTCAATGATACTAACAAAAAAGCTGGTTATGATTGATATAGTAATGAGGAACAGCTCTGGAGAATTGGTTATGGGTTATGAAAGGGTGCACATGGAAAGAAATATGAATGAGGAAATTTGTAGTAACTCGAAGCTGCTCTAATTGGAAGATAAGTCCGGTACTACATGATGTCAGGAGAATGGCTTTGCAGATTTGAAGAGGTCGATGGAACAAAGTTTAAATGGAAGCTAATTCGTCGCCAGAATGGGTGCCTAAGCAGTTTAAGGACAGTATCCACATTTCTAATTGTGAGAATTAACCCAAATCCTCTTTGGTCTTCATTCTTGAAAAGGATGGCCTGCCAAAACATCCTAGTTAGTGTTATTTTTCCAAGCTTAAGAGGTTTTGAGTTACTGTCGATCTCGTGCAGTTTCTTGAGAACATTTAATTGTACTCTGATTATTTGATAATATAATACAAAGATTTGATTGGGAAAAAAATATATATATTCATAATTTTGATGTCTAGATATAAGTGGATTGATTATAGGTCTATCTTATTAGCAGTCCTCAAGTGATCAAACATTGTATTATTAATTTATGCCAACGAGGGTGGTTTGTAGCTAGTGACTTCCGTTTCTTTCACATCTGTGCATTTTCTTCATCTTGAACACGTAAACAACGTTGGTTCTCCATACGTTCTTCTTTGCTTTTCCCCCATAAAACACTGTAAAGGCTTATCACCAACAAGATGCCACCTAAAACACTACACGTAAAACAAAACAAAGCACATAAATTTGGTAAAAGCTTTCCGTGCCAATCACAATCAAAAGATAATTAATTTTCATTTGAAAATGGCAAGATTTCAGTAAAAGTAAAAAAAGATAATTAATTTTCATTTGAAAATGGCAAGATTTCAGTAAAAGTAAGTAAAGAACATGGAAGATGAAATCAAAGCCACTGTAGCTCGATAAAAACAGTAAACTAAGCTTCAACAGTTTCACCTTCCTAAATTAACGACCTCGCCTAAGAGGAGCATGGAACCAAGGATTGTCATAATCAGATTTAAAGGTGTTGTCATGGCTAGAAAAACTGGACCCTTCTTTGCAATCACCCATGCTTGCAAATAGTAAGTTACGCCCGTTACCAAGATTCCCTGCATAACAATTTAAGATGAGTCCAGTACTGTTAGAAATATTTAGGCCGAAAAGAAATTAGAAAGAGACAAAATGAAGATGGCATCAAAAAGCTCATTTGCATTTTAAAAACAGTAAGTACTAAAATTAGGAGTGTTCATCTACAGTGCAGCAGTTTCCACTTTCTTTTGAACAACTACTCCTACCTGCATACTTTACACCATCGATTGAGAAAGAATACTGAAAAGCACTTGTTTCAAGCCAGCAATATTATTTTTAATATCGTCATGCAGGGAAATTATTATATAATCCTTTCTCACCATCTAAGTTATAGATCTAATTAATCAAACGAATACTAGTCAGATTTTTTTCTATTTACATGTGGATATAAATCTTCATCTAGTTTATTCTTTTATCACAGTAGATAATGGCGAAACAAAAAAAATAATAATATTTTAAATATTAACATATTAATGTTTTAATAATAAATACTATTATTTTAAATATTTAATATCAATATAATATTTGAATATAAAATATTATATTAAATAGAGTAATTTTGAAATATTAATATTAAAAATTAATATTTAATAATATATAATTTTTGATATTTTTATATAGATTTATATTTAATTCACTATTACTGTAAAATTTCATACACTGACAATGAATCTAAGGATGTCACCTATTATAAAACATGATTATTTATATTTATTTTTTTGGTTTTTTAAAATCTCATCTTTATTTATTGATAAGAAATCATTGTTTAGTCCACTAACAATATATAGGATTATATATAAAGAGTGCATCAAATATAAATTTTTTTAATATTTATATGAGTATTACTATTTGATAGAAATAGATTCTTAAAAGGTAACAAATAACAGAGTCATTTAAAACATTAAAAATCTCTAATTTTTTGAAAAGTCTTCAAAGATTTTTTTCAAAAAATATTTTTTTGAATGCAAAACAAACCTAGCTACTCTTAACAATTTAAGTTTTTTTCATACACTCAACTAATTTTTGAGTAAAAAAATAGCCTGTTGACTTACGCAGTATAATATTGAGAGCAGTGTAACATTCCAAGCCAGCTTCCAATGGTGAACGTCCCTGTTGAAAGCTACAGCTATAAGAAATGACTGACTCGTGCTTGAAAGGCACTGGAGGCTTGTGAAGGCAAGCTTCGATGGGTAGATTTCCAGGATTCGGGACTACAGTTTTCAATCGGAAACAATCTAGTTACTAGTAATTTATGATAAGTTTTATATCAATTGTTGATTCTTATCTGTACTAGGCCAAAGGGAAAGCCATCAATACAAAATACGATGGTACAAAAATTAAAATAGCGCGAATCAACTGAATTCATGAGAACATTACGTGTCAAACAGACAACAAAAGTAAACAAAAAAAAATTAAAGTTGATGAGCAATTATTGATGCACCATTTCAAGTAATCCCAGAGTGCTAGTGCTATCCATTAAAGAACTAAAGGATATTCAGTGGTGCAAAATCTATGTGGTCCAGTAATCATCGTTGATTCCGTTAAAAGAACTAAAGGATAACTTTTCCACTAAGTGGTGCCAAAGCTATGTGGTTCAGTAATCATCGTTGATTATCTAAAGAAATTAAAATTCAAACTCGAATTGAATCGATTTGATTAAAATGATAATAGTTAATCTGAGAAAATTTAAACTTGAAATGGTTCAAACTCAAAATAACTCAAGCTCGAAATGACTTGAACTTGAAAGAACCCAAACTCAAAGGAACCTTAACCCAAAAGAATCTAAACTCAAGCCTGACTCGAACTTGGACCTCAATTTAATACTAAAAATAAAAATGATGAAATCATAATTAAATAATTTTTATAAAGCAAAAACTTTAACTATCAATTTTGTTTTAATATTATTTTAATAATTTAATTAAATATTAAACACTTAATTTATATTTTATATATGATAAAATAATAATTTATCAAAAAATAAATAATATCATTAGTTTTGAAAACATTGTCAATAAAGTATATCATCCATTTATTACATTTTCTTTAATTTAATTAGTTAAATTCATTCAATATTGGAAGTTTATATATGTTAGTAGTAAAATTTTAAGTGTTTCTTTAAATATTATTCTTCTTTTATTATTGTTATTTCAAATAAGGATAATTAGAGTATGATAATAGTATAATAACATAATAAGGTAAATTAAAAAATATAAAAACTATAATAGATAATACCATATCAAAAATTAAAAAGAATCATATGTTAAACTTAGACTAGCAACTAGACCTGTTCACAGGTCAGGTAGCTTGCTTAGAGGGGTAGGCCCAGCTCGATTGGGCTCGAGTCTCAAATTTTAAATTTCAAGCTGGCCTGGCCCGAAAAAGTATTTTTAAATAAAATAATATTTTTATTTAAATTTAATTATAAAATATAAAAATATTAATATAAAAATAACTTTTTAATATTATAAAAAGTAATTCAGGCCTAAATGGGCTGAGCCAAATTCGAGTATGAGCTTAGAATTCAACATTTTTTTCAAGCCCTGACCAATAAAGGTGTCCATGGGTTGGGTTGGGCCGCGGCTCGAAAACTTTGAACTCTAAACTTAGGCCCTTTGTGGCTCGACCTAGCCTGCCCATGAGATCGAAATCACTATTCATAAAAAATAAAAAATTATTTTTATATTAATATATATTTTATAATTAAATTTAAATAAAATTTATATTGTTTAATTTCAAAAATACTGTTTTGGCTTAAGCCAACTCAAAACATAAAAACTCAAACCCAGGCCCTGGATTTAGAAGGTTGGGCTTGCTGGGCTAAGCAGACTACCGGACTTGTGGACAAGTCTAGCGGCCGCGCCCATGAAACTGAACTAAGATTTTTCGGGCCTAACAGGTCAAATTTGGACTTAGGCTTAGAATTTAAAATTATGTAAAAGTGATTATACTTAATATAAAATAAAAAAATATATAAAACATACTCGAATTAAATAGACCTGAACTTGAACAGCTCAAACTCGAAAAAGCTTGAACCCGAATGACTCAAACCCAAATTAATTCAAATTCAAAAAATTCAAACCCGAAATAATTCGATCCAAACCTGCTTGAACTAGCCTAATTGCTACATCTAATTAACCCCTAAAAAATTAGGTTGGTTTTGTACTGTTTAATGGTTCCATCTCAACTTAAGCGCGTATTTGGAACAGAAAATTTAAACCAGGAAATAGTGAGGAAATTGAAGAATCTTTTTATATTAAGGTGATGCAAAAGTAAAACTATCATATCTGCTATACCGAAAGCATCTTGAAATTTAAGTTGGACATTCATATAAAATT
>JBBYHM010000020.1:8810099-8825118 GCA_038381775.1 Adansonia rubrostipa | reverse complement strand
TAATTAACTCTAGGATCACGGAACATTTGGTTGAGAGACGTAAAACCTTACTCAAATGACGACTGATGTTTAATCATGTGAAAGACATCATTAAAGCTTAAACCTTACTCACACGATAACACATGCTTCGTTACATCAAAACATCAAATTATGAATATGAATTTTTAAATTTAATTATGTAATCACTTTTAAAAAGTAATATTTAGTAGGTTAAGACTTTGAATCTTAATATTTATAATTATTTCTCTTATCCTTTCAAACTATGACCTCTTTTGTTACTGGTGTTTGATATATGTGCCCAACAAATATTTTAATTTAAATATAAAAATATTTTTTAAAAAATTAAATATACTTATATTTAACATATACTTTATCTGACACGGATTTTTAAGGAGACATGGGGTGATCATGGCCCCCCAAAATTTTTTAACTTTGTGTATATATCTATATATATATATATATATAGGACATGATAAGATAGGGGAAGATGATACGAGGGACTCAAGTTTTTTTTTTTTTTTTAACTTTCTATATAGAATACGTAAGAAATTTGAAGGTTCAACCCATTTAAATTTGGTTCATTACCATTATTCTCGCTAATATACTATAAATAACATATTGTGTTTAGGTTAGTCATAAATTATACGTTCACCACCAACACATATATTAAGTTTTTAAAAATGAATGCAGTAAGAATATATATATATATATATATATATATATATATATATAAGTATGCATGATATAACAAATGAAGTATATCTTGATCACCCAAAAATTTTGATTGAAAATCCATCACTGTCCGAAACTTACTCCAAATCTGAGTAATATTGATGGAAAGAAAATAGTAAGAGCCATAAAGAAAATGGAATCAAAGGGAAAAGAAAGATATAAAGCATTAAGTCTAGGTCTTGAAGAGCTTGCACCATTAAGATGACAAAATGCAACAATCAAATAATTAAAACTTCATCCAAAACATGGTATTCTCTACCAAATTCTAGCATTGGCTTACTGTTTTTGGCTAGCAGAAGTTGTTGCATTGAGATCATTTAGCTCTTTCTGAATTAATATTAAAATTTTTTATTTTTTGATATCTTATTTTCTCGAACATACATGATTAAAAGTTCATTAACGTATCACCTTTCTTTGTGAAACTAAATTTCTAAAAATAAATTAAGTTGAACAATTAGGGTTTTTTTATATATTAAATAACTGCAACGAAATAAAACATTATATCTCTAAAATGCGTAAATAACAGAAAATGTGCTCCATCCCGTTCTATTACTATGTAATAATGTGAAATGGAGTGCGATTCACGTAAGGTTAATGTTAGATACGACTATATGAATATGATATGTATAAAATAATAAGATACGATGTGATATGACACAACACAATTGCATGTCTCAAAATCTATATTATATCAATTTAACATATCAAAATTTATATAAATATAAAATGTTTTAAACATAATTATAACATTATAAAATATATGGATATAGCATGAAAACACGAATTACCATGTCTAATGAGGAGCACTACTAATTGAGCCTCTCATAAGCAATGGCTCGCAAATAATTTTCATAAAATAAAATATAATAATAATTTTTATTTAAAGTTTGATAGACTTCTAGAGATTGCTAGTTTGAGAGAACTTAAATGCTTAATGTTCTTCTTAACTGAATTACGTCAAAGTTGGGAGATATGGATAAATTAGGAATATAAAAAATTAAGACTTAAAAAGAAGCCCAACCAGGTAAGCCGAGATTTGGGCACTGAGGTCTAAAAGAATGAACCCAAAATGAATAATTTGGTCTAATAAGGGCCCAATTTGTTTTATAATATTAAGAAAAAAGGTTTTATGAAATAAAATAATTATTATTATATTAAACCTACTTCTAGTCAGACCAGGTTGCAATAAAAAAAATTTAGATTTTAATTTTAGGTATAAATTTAGCTTAATTGATGATTTAAATAACTGTTTAAAATATATTAAAATATTTAAAAAATATTTTTATATTTTTATAATTAAATTTATTTAAATTTTTTTTATTAAATAAATAACGATTTTAGAATGCTGACTCAGATTACAAAACAACATACTTAAGCTTTGTTAATTAAGCCGAGCTCTTTAACTTTTAAACAAATCTAATTATTAAAAACACTTACCGCGTAATTTTTAAACCCTAAAAATAAGGTTAAAAAATTATCACTTATTCTAATTATTTATTTTTATCTTTTAAGCATACAATAAGAATATGTTCTATTGTGTTAACTTACTTATGAAACCAGAAAACTTTATAAATAATGTACTTGATGATAATTCATAAAATAAATAAAAAAAATAATATAATGAGTTTAAAAAATTATAATTTATTTTAATAAAAAGTAAAAATTTTTTAAATTTTTTTATTGCTTGATTATTAAGTTATTTTCTTATTGGATTGTTGTCTCTCAATTTATTATATTAAATTTAATTAAAATAAAAAGCATATTACTTACTATTATTGTAGTGCAAATAACTAGAATAAAACAAAAAAATATATTTGAAAATACATTAAAGTATGAGGTTTTAAAAAATATGGATAATTTCTAAAAGTAAAAAATTAATACATAAAAATCTTTAATTTCATATTGGTTTAAAAAATTTTATTTTATTATTTTTATTTCTAAATTGATAAAATTTAATTCAAAATTTTAACCTAATCAAAAACTTTAAATAATAATAATAATAATTCAGTCAAATTTTTTTTATAATTAATATCAATAATAATAGCATATTATCAAAATATGGTGAACTGATCGATGTCTCTACTCACTTTACTCCAAAAACAAAAAAAAAAAAAAAAAACCGTTGGGTTGGAATTTCCAATTTAACTATCCCTTTTTTTTCCATCGCTAAAGTACATAGTTAAAACGATTTATTAAGTCAATTAATCAATTTGATTTTGTTAAATCCCAAGTCTAGGGTTTCCTAAGGGAAAAAAAAAATCTCAATTCCTTTAAGACGAGACTTTCCCCTCTTTCTCTCAAATCAATTCGTTGAGAATTGTTGAAATTGAAAGGTAAGTGAAATATAATTTTCTTGGATTTTTTTAATCTATCCGATAGATTTTTTTATTCTAATTTTTGCAAATGAAAAATGCCACTGTTTGGTTCCCGAGAAAGTGATTCTTTTGCTTTTCGCTGAAATTTTCTCCGTCCCCAAATAGGCAAATATCCAGCTTTAGGTTTTATAGTGCGAATTCATATATTTAGAAATTTTTTCTTTTGAATTTTCCAGGGAATGAAACAGCCTGTTAGGTTCAAGTTTTAGAGTTTCAGTTTACTTTAACATTTGAAATTTTGCCATGCTTTTTAGTTTAAAATAATTTGTTTGTTAAGTGTCAAAATTTATTCATTATTTGATATAAATTATATAATTCTTTTCAGAACTCTTTCACATTGATTTCAAAGAAGGATAGTTAATCTAGTTATGTCTGGAAGAAATCGGGGGCCACCGCCTCTTCCAATGAAAGGGCCTCCTTATGCTGTACTACTGCCTCCAGTACATGAACCCCCGTATGGTAGAGGGCTAGGACCAATGCCACCACACCCGGCTTTACTTGATGAATTAAGAGAGACCCAATTTGGGTTGGGTCCTAGAGGCCTACCTCCCCACCCAGCAATCATTGAAGAGCGTCTTGCAGCTCAACTGCAAGAGATTCAAGGCCTCCTGGCAGATAACCAGAGGCTGGCAGCAACTCATGTTGCGTTAAAGCAGGAATTGGAGGCTGCTCAGCATGAGTTACAGCATATGGCTCATCATGCAGATTCATTGAGGCCGGAAAAGGATGTCCAGCTGAGGGAAATGTATGAGAAGTCAGTTCGATTGGAGGTTGAACTTCGTGGAGTGGAGGCTACGCGAGCTGAGCTTGTTAAGGTTAATGCTGATATTAAGCAGCTTAATGCTGTGAGGCAGGATCTTACAGGTCAGGTTCAGGTTATGAGTCAAGATTTGGCTAGATTTACCGGAGAATTGCAGCAGGCTCCTGCCTTGAAGGCAGAGATTGAAAACGTGAAACAGGAACTGCAGCGTGCAAGGTGACAATTTGCATTTTTTTTTCCAAATTCTTTTATAGGAGAGCCGTTTTGAGAATGAGCAATAGTTGTATGAATGAATTGGAAGTTTATTTTTGGATTATTTATGTTCCTTTCTTAATTTGTTGTGTGGAGTTTGGTTTACTGATATATACATATATGTGAGTGTGTGTTTCTTGACATTTAGAGCTGCCATTGAGTATGAGAAGAAAGGATATGCAGAGAATTATGAACACGGTCAAGTGATGGAGAAGAAATTGATCTCAATGGCTCGGGAGTTGGAAAAACTTCGTGCAGAGATTGCTAATACAGGGAAGAGAAATCATGCCGCTGGTGGTACTGGTGGTAACCCTGGTATGTAGGCCTCTCATGAGATATTTCTTTCAAATATTCTTTGTTCCAGCATAACAGACTTTATTTCAATTGCTTTTGCTCTGATTGCTGTTTGAGTTCCATCTACTGCTCTTTCCAGATTTCTATTTTTATGATGTGATCTTTGGCTGTAAGTTAAGTTTTAATGTAGAGATTGGATTGGTTTTCAATCTGGCTTGAGGCTACGATGTGCTTTCAATGCTGAAGACCATAGAAAGTACACAAATCAGTTTTCAGAAGTTTGAGCAAATTTAGTTACTCAATCTGCCTTTTCTTTTAATTTTTTAAAGCTAATTTTTACCGGTCGAACGCCCTTGACGTCTTTTTTAACATACGGTCTAGTTCTTTGTTTGATTAGCTCAACTAGTGAGTCTTCTTATTTGAGTAGTGATGGTCCTTTAAGCTTGTGAGCTTGATGAACTGGTATGGAGATTGATTTTTCTGTTCGTGTAACGGACTAACAGTGTTTTTTCTGTGTTTAATAACAATATATATATATTTTTTTCCAAAATTTTCAGCAGTAGCTGGTTATGGTGCAAAGTATGGAAACCCAGAAGCTGGATATACTGGAAACACTTACCCTGTTACCTATGGCTTGAATCCTGTAAGTTTTTAGAGTGTGTGGGCCTAGATATGTATGCACTTGCATGTGAGCCGCATTTGCAAGTTTTGTGTATATTTATTATTGTCTTAAAGAATGATTGACTGTTTTGTTTTTCTTGTATTTCTGGTTCAGGGTGGCGTGGATGGTTATCCACAGTATGGACATGGTGCTGGTTCCTGGGGTGCATATGACATGCAGAGAGCCCAAGGATATCGCTAGTTTGATTTTTCAAATCATGCTAAGATGATTATCCGGTACTTCTGGGCAACTTATTAGTTCTCTAGGCTTGGGTTTAAGTATTATATCATGATAGGCATTCTGGAGTTGTACCCAAAAAACTTGACAATTTATGTTAGCTTGAAATTGCAGTATGCTGTTTTCTGCTTGATATTATCTGGTGCAAATATATGTCAGTTCATTTATGATAAAAGTATTTCAATTTGACACTTTGCTTTTCGTTGTTATTTTTATGAATTTTGAATTTTGCCATTCGATATGTGGAGAAAGATCAGACCTTGCCATGCCTTTTTGAGGCTAGATATTTGGTTTTGAAGAATAGGAATCATTAAATTCCTGGGGTCCAACCATATATACTGGTGTTGTTGCTTCTTCCTCTTCCAGGTCTTTAGGAATACGGGGTTGTTCAATTGTACTTCTGCTTTTTATTTGCAGAAAAGCCACTGCTGTCTTGTCTCTGGCACAGTTTAGCAACATATTGATCAAATATAGCTAGGCTTTCTAGCTTGTCTTTGTTCTATTTTCTCAGGGTTCACCACCATTTAAGATTACATTTATGCTGACCTTCTTTGTGGTTCATTTTGGAGTTGCCTTTCCATTGGTTTTACACCTTAGTTTGGCAGCCTTGCTATGCTCATCCACTTTTGCTCCATTAAGTTCTCTTACAGTTAATAAAAAGGTTACATAATGGATTATGCAAACAGGCAAGGGGCTTTAGTTTCCATCAAACTGTTTTCTGAAGAGTAATCATCATTGCTTTTTACTGTTAGGTGCTTAGCCTATTTTAATGTAAACTTACCCTGCTCTGATGCAGAAAAAAGGATTGAGGAAAAAATGAAAACCTGATTTGAAGCTTATCAAATGACTTTTTCCTTCTTATTTCTAGATAATATTGAGTCTGTTTTGATGTTTTCCATGGTTTCTTTGACATTGATTCAGTTAATTTAGTTTCTCTAAAGTTTTTCTAAGTGAAGGGAAGTTAAATAAATTCGTCGTATGCTAGACATGCCTCTGGTGTTGGTCCAAGAATTCCAGTTTGCGTAGGATTATATTTCTGGGTCTTCCTATATTGTTTCTATATAGTTTTTAGTATTAGTTAGAAGTACTTAAATTTTGTCTCTAATATGGAGCAATGTGGAGCTTAGTTTTGTGTAATCTTCTTTCAGTTTAATTGAGGATAAGATAATAGAAGAATACTCTGGCAACTTTTTCCTGCAATTAAGATTTGATTGCAAGGCTTATTGCAACTTGTCTGTTTGTTCCAGAAATTAGCCGTAATACCTTTTGCAAGATTGTGCCATTGGATCTATATACCTAAAATCTAGATTCCAAGTTGTATGTAAGAACACTATCACAATATGCACTTTGCTTTGGCAAATTTTTACTTCCATATTTTATGGTTCCTCTTTGATTTGTTGTCATCTATAATTTCATGTGATCAATGGGGTGTTTGTCAAGAAAACCTTTGTTATTCGGACTCGGGTATGAATGTTGGATACGGGTATGTATCCAAGACAAGCATGTTCAAATTTTTCTAAGTTGTTCCATGTATTTGAAGCATCCATGGAGGGTCATATCCTCATACGCATGTCTAGATACATGTCGGAGACAAGTATAGAACGCGGTTACTTAAAGAAAATTGAAGAGTCAGAGCTTAGAAAACAATTTCAGCATCAGATATCTTCTTCTAGCATTGGCAGATGATATTCCTTTCTTAAGTTTAGCTTATGGAGATTTACATGTGAGGTCACCTATAGAAACAACTGAAGGTTCTGATGTAGACAGCATTAATTGGGCAGATTTATCAGTGAGAAGAAGTAGCTGAAACCTGGTGTTCCCTATAAATGTCAAAGCAAGTAGCATTCTTGCTAGTTTTATCTGGTTTCCACTGGCCTGTCTTTTAGCATTTTACAAAGTCTGCCAGCCAGGTACTAGAGCAACTCATCAGGGTTTGTGACATTTTTGGGAATTACTGCCATCTTTATGAGAGATTTTGGAAGGAGAGTAGGATAATACTTCACCGTGGTGGCTATCCTCTGACCTCCTTTGCCTGAACCATTTTTGTATTTGTATTAATTATGCCTTCTGGCTTCTCATGTCATATGGTAGTTTGGTTATATCAACTATTTGATTGTGGAGTATATACTGCGTTTTCCTCCTAGCTATAATGAAAATTTCAGCAATGTTTAGAATTTGCACAAAGCTGTATGAACACTGCAGCTTAAGCGTAAAGAAAAGGTAACCGCTCTTGTGATAATAGATAAGTAACTTTTGTCTTAGTTTCATGTTTTTGTTCTTTTGTAATTCTAAGAAATATGAGAAACATTCCAGTCCTCCTTCGTGTTCTTTATCTAACTGTCAAGTTGAAAGCAAAAACTCAACACAACATACATACCCTCATTTCAACTATGTGAAATTCTGTAGAAATTTGCTTCTGACATTTGGACGTAAGTTTTTAATGTCTTACCTAGAGAAGTGGGATCAAGATCTAGGATTGGATTATGTTTTCACAAGCCTGACAAGAGAACCCTCATGCCTCAACTTAGTTACATGGGACAGGAGTGGAAATATAGGGTTGTTGGATTGAGTGGCAGGATTAATTATGATTTGGCAATAATACACGTAATGAAGTAATTCAGCTCATATTATGACCTTATAAACTATCTGTGAGCTTCAAATCTATAGACTGTATGTGAGTTTCCAGATAGGAAGAGGCCATTTTATGAGTGAACTGCTATGTGCTTTAGGATTTCTTAGAATATGCTTATCTCTACAGCAGTGGCTTCTATATTCTTTATCATATATTTCTTAGAATATACTGATTCTGTGCATAATCTTCATGGCTTCCCTCTTGATTTAACATTACATCTGGATTAACAACCTGGCTTGCCCGCGTGGACTGTTGTTACATCACTAGTGTTGCAGTTGCTTCTTATTTTCTTCATCTTTAAAAGCAAACTGCTGATTTTTTTTGTATGTATCATTTATCATTATTAGTTTTTTTTCCTCCACAAGTTACGCGCCGGCATTTCCATGCATGAAACATTAAAGCGCCTAGTTGTCAAATAAATGTTCTCTCACTAACTATTTTTTTTACTAGTTGCTCTTCGTCACTTTTCTTTTTTTGTTTATGCTTTGTATGATTGGTCCTAGTGCAATGAATCTAGGAGAATTACTAGGCTAGCCTTTGAATTTTGTTTCTTCAGTGAGTACTGGTCTGTTTCTTTCCCAGACCGCCATATTTAAATTGCAATTTGGCTGGCCCTGACTAGTCATCAGATAAGCTGTCAGCAATTGCTTGGTTTTAAGAGATTACCGGACTCTGTGGTCTTGGGAAGTAGTTGTTTTATGTTGGTGTAGAATCTCTAGATTTGAGTTTTATCATTCAAATCTTATGCTTAATGGAGAAATTGCCTTTTGGCGTGCTTGTAAACTTCTAGTCTACTCCCCCCCCCTTTTCTCTCTTAATACTAACTAGTCTACTACAATGAGATGGATCTCTGCGGATTGCTGGTCTGAAGTGGGAGTCCATTGCCATTTGTAAATCATTGTCTAAGTTGCTGTGGGAACTGTCACGTTGCTGAAATGCAACCAGTTAAAAGGTGGAGCAAATTATTGAGAATAGGGTAGTTTGTCATGGTTTGGAAATACCTCCTCAATGCCTTTATTGTGTGGAAGTGGGGTCAAGTGAAACGCTTAAACTCCTTTAGGGGATTCCATCTTTGTCTTGTTCAATTTTGAAAAACAGCGACTAAGTGCTGGAAGAAGGTTATTCATTGCATGAGTTATGCAGCATTGCCAAGACATGGTCAACAATGATGATGCAGGATGAGTTTTTTTGGTCAAGTAAGTGATGTAAATTTCTGAGAAAATCACCTTCTTTTCATTTTTCCATTATTGGTTGTGCATCTACAATGATTTCCATTATTTTTGCTTAGACTCATAGTTTGCTAAATGTTTCCTTTTAGTAAAAATTTGTATGGTGTTGCAAGCCATTGTCAGGTAAAGGCTTGTGACATTCCTATACTGTTGTATGTTTGTGACTTTCATATTGAGAAAGTATGATGTGTCAGTGTTAGCTCTGGTGATGGTTTTATCACTTTTTCTATCACAGCTATTTGGAATACATCTTATGCTGTGGATTGCCTCTTTGTAACATTTTTCTGAATAGATAGCTATTAGTGAGTGGGTGATGCTTCGGTTAATTTAGTTTGTTATGCAAATATGTAGCAGGCTTGGTTTGTGCTTCTTGAATGTGAGTTTCATTAGACGCTCACCCATTTGGTCTCAGAAGCATAGAAACATAATTGAAGAGACAACTGGAGGAGGGGGTGATCAGGGGATTTGTGGTGAAGAGTCAGTGAATGAAGTTGTCATGCTTCATTCAGAATGAAAGGGCAGTATAAGTAATACTGTGTAGGAAAGTAAAGACTATATTTTCACCATGAGCTCTTGGTGTTATATAGCTGGGTCATTATGAAGAAATCCAAATGGCTAGAGGTGTATGCCATCTTACCTATTTTAATGCTTGTAGAAAAGCGAAAGCTATACCTTAAATTGGAATGGTTTTTATTTTCTATATTAAGACTAGTTCCCTTCCTGGATTTGGAGCTTACACTTTGTTGGCATGAAAGTTGTTTGATTTTGCTAGATGCTTTTTTAGTAGATCAAAGGGCATACACCATTCTTTTCTGAAAGAGCATGTATGATTTTGCTCTGTCTTTTTGGATGTAGTTTTAAATTTTCCTGATCTGGAAGCGTCAGTTATTACATGTGATAAAAGTTGCCTTAATCTGTTGCTACTGTTCTGGTATTAGATCCTGAGATTTCATATTGTCTTCATTTTCTGTCTGAACCTGAGATTTGTTATTGTCTTCATATTCTAGCTGATCCCGAGATTTCATGTTGTCTTCAGAATCTATCACTTAATGTGTCTTGACCTTCCTTGCCAGACATAGCTATATGCAATTATGTTAAATGTTATCTGATCCTGATATTTTCATAGTCTTCATATTCTATCTGATCCCGAGATTTCATATTGTCTTCATATTCTATCACTTAACGTGCCTTGACCTTTCTTGCCTGACATAGCCATATGCAATTATGTTAACTGTTATTGATTTATCAGCTTTCAAGAACTTACATGACTGCTTTCTGCTCTTCATTGGTAGTAATCAGTCTAATATCGTAAAATTTAACTGTTCATTTGCCCATCAGATTAGTGGCTTAAGTAAAATAAACTGTGGTGTTATCTATCTTGCTGGTTATTGTCACCCTCTCTTTCTCCTCCCCCTTTCCTCTTTCAATTTTACATGTCATATTCTTCCCTTTTTTTTTTTTTTTAACTTTTGACAGTTTATGCTTACGCATGTTGCTGTGACTTATCCAAGATATTTAAATACTAATTTGACTTTTCTATATTTCCATTTCAGTTTTACAGACTTGCACGGTTGCACCCTGCAAATTTACAGCTTCTCCAATTATTCAGTGATGTCTGAGTTCCATAAGGTATGTTAGCTAGCACAGTAGACATTTCATTGTTTTCATAGTTGGATATCAATCAAATTTCCTCAAAGCTAATTATCTATATAGCGCTTTTTTTTTTTTTTCTTTTTAATAAGATTCAGCCTCTAGTAGCAAGACCAGGTTGGTTGGTTATAGAAGGCAATATAGATAGTATCCCCTGCTTGACAAATAGCCTACAATATAATCACATAGGTGGCTGGACTTCTATTTGAATGAAGATTGTGAATAGGGCTTTGCATCCCCAAAAATTAGCAATTATAGTTTTCTAAACAAACCTGCCCATGGTAAAATGTATGAAACCCTCCCATTGTTAAACTGTCTTATATTTTGTAATGCATAATGGATTCTAGCTACATTGTGCATTTGTAGATAAAAAGACGCCTAGGATATTTCAAGAAGAGTTGCGACAACATAGAGAATAAAAACATAAAGATACCTAGAATTTCAGAATTTTGTTATTCATGTCCTTGCCTTCCAGCATTTATGGATAAAAAGAGGGACAACTAAGGTATTTCAGGTAGATTTGTAGCAAGATAGGGGATAAATACAGAAATATGAGTATTTCCTCAATTTTGCTTTTGGAGCTAAAGTTTTTTCAAGATCATCTCCACATGTCCTTGCTTTCTTTGTCAGTGAGACCTGTCGGTTTGGCACTACTTCTTGAGGCAACAGAAAATACTGGAAGATCTATGCCATTTTGGTGTCAGTAATTTCACTAAACCCCTGAATGTAAGTTCCATCTCAATTCTCAAGCTCTTGTGTGAGATGGTGATGGGAATGGTAACTTTGCTGTGGTGTAGTAGCATGACAGATGATCCATTGAATGAAGAGGGATTGATTCTATCACTTCTTGCCTTAGCTGTGTAAGTTTAATAAATAAAAAACACGAGAATTTGGCTTAGTGGTTGGTGCTTGACACCAAAAAAATAAATAAATAAAATGTGGCATGTGATTCAAAAGTACCATGTCAAATATACAAGAATCATGATCATGCACACTTGAGTCTGTGAAATTTATAATGGAATCATCACCTGGCTTCACCAGAATCATTGTTTTGGACTACAATATATATATATATATATATATATATCAAATTAATATGAACCAGGTGATATAATACACTCTTAATTATTTGGAGTAGCAGTTTGTGCTTTTAAATAATGTCGGCTCAAAATTGCATAGGTATATACATGGACTTTTGTCCACGGCATTATTACAACAACAAAATAGATAACTTTATTTATTGGGGTTGAGATGGTAAAAAAGGTCTATATAATAACTTTTTCCTAGTTGAGTTGCGTATACTTAATTTGTTATGGAATAAAAAAAATAAAAATAAAAAAAACTTGGATTTGTTTCCTTACCAAATCTGAATCCAGTGTTTACATTCGATTCTGACAATAACATTGGCTATTTGCATGCCAGAGTATCATAGCAATAAGTATCAAGGCGGTTATTCTTATTACTTTGTATTAAATTTGGAGTTAATTTGCTGACAGACTAAAGTTCAGCACCCAGGCAGCGTTGTCTTCTTATTTTGATGAATTTTTATACGCCTTTATTCACTTGCAGCGTAGGATCTTGTAGAAGTTTCTGTGCTTCTGTGGTGGTTTTATATTACCCTTGTCTCGAGTTGCTTCTTGCGTCGCAATTTACTCTTCTGCCATCTTGTACAATTTTACCTTATTTCCAGGCTTGTAACTCACAACTTGGATCTTTGATGCTTTGAGTTTTGACTTCTTGAGGAACTTCTGTTCTCTTCAATTTTGATATCATTTCAATCCTCAATTTGGACAAGGTGAAGCTCAGTATTTTAAATGGCTTGAACATTTATAGTTAATCTTGGAGCATTATTTCAATCTCTGTCATAACTTAAAATAAGCAACTTAACAACTTTATAGCATGCATAATGCAGCAATATGAATACGCTTGAGCAGACAGACATATTTTATATGATATTATGCGATTTTGCATATGTTTTTGCAGTGAGAGCAAAATTATTCTATAGTTATTGCATATATAAGCATACTTCTGACCTCACCGCTTTAGTTGCGTAGTGAGAAAGATTTTATAATATATATGCACATTTATACACACGTCATATTGTAAATACTTATAAACAAGAAGACGATGGGTGACTCATTGCAGGTGATGCCCTTATCAGGGT
Organism: Adansonia rubrostipa; assembly: GCA_038381775.1. Classification (NCBI taxonomy): domain Eukaryota; kingdom Viridiplantae; phylum Streptophyta; class Magnoliopsida; order Malvales; family Malvaceae; genus Adansonia; species Adansonia rubrostipa. The sequence continues at coordinate 8,812,132 of JBBYHM010000020.1, read as the reverse complement.
TTTTGGTGACCAAGCTCTTAAATCTGCCATCTCACTATGCAGCTGGCTTAATATTGGTTGGTTTCTGTCCTGGTGGTGAGCCTGTATTCAATCTTTGCATGTATTGTATGTACGTCACTTCTCCATCCTTGATGTTGTTCCATTTTTTCGTTGCAGGTACAGCGTATAATATTGTCACATATATTGCCCTGTATGCACGTTTGTCTATCAGCATTATTGATTTTTCTTTTATTGTGGATTCCTTAGCCTGAAGATCTGATGATCTTGCTATCTTCCCGAGGAAATGTGGCACTTTCTGTGCTGATGACTGCAGAAAGCACTTTGTCAGCTCTGTTTGGTAAACCAGAATTGCTGTCTCATCCTGTCTTTCTTTATTAATGGTTGTTTTTTAAAATATTTTTCAATTATCCTCATATCGCTTCTTTCTTAACTATGGTATTCACGTGTGGGGGCAATTTTGTGATCGATGACCATTCTACACTGGGGAATGCTGAATTGTGACTGATTATTTGATGCTACAATTTTTCCATTTCCTCATGTAAAGGCAATCTGGCGTGAATTTCCATTTCTTTCCTTCTTTTTCATTTTTATTTTTTAGAAAGAACACCGGGGAGTGCTGGATTTTTACGAAACACATACGGCAAACACAACATTGGAAGCTGTTAAACTTAGTTCAACTTTCCACTGGCCCATTGAACGACTTGGGAAACATCAATCACCTTTCTTTTAAGAACCATCTAGGACATCATGGGATAAGCTAGACTGAATCCCAATTGAGTAGAGTACTGACATGCTTTTTAATAAGATGAATATTTCCAGAGGATAGGATTCACAGGAACATCTGTTGGAGCACATCCTAAAACCTATTTCTTGGTGTCATGTCAATCAAATATCTTCTTATTCCCATTTATATTGCGGATCCCCTTTCTCACGCCAAGCTGGCTGGGCAATATGTTGCAGTAGATGCAGCTGGACTTCAAACTCAAGACTCTGGGTCAATTCTCTTGTCACGTTGCTTTTTCGCCCCTCCAATATAGCTGGTTCTGTGTACTGGTTTGTGCTTTAACATGCTATTACCACTGGTTATGCTTCTTCCTGTATTGGGTGGTGCATTCTTAATCAGTATTTCCAGGAACTGGTTAAGGTGGTATATCCATTGATGCTGCCAATCGGGAACTGTGTTGGTGTTCTGTGTGGAAATGCAATTGCCCGGAGTAATGCAATTCAATTCTTGCGTCTGGTCAACAAGGTTTGCAGGCTTCATCCCTTCTCGCATTTGGATTTTTCTTCGGCTACATCCTGTCAAGTTATGTTAATCGGACTCGGATGTGAGTGGCGGATTCAGGTATATATCCAAGATGGGTATGTTTAATTTTTTAAAGTTTTTTTATGTATTTGGAGGGTTATATCCCTATACCATCTGAATGTGTTAGATATGGGGTGACAGATACAGGCACTTCAAGGGGGGAAAAAAAAAAGAAGAGTTGGGACTCAGAGCAACATAGCTATCAGGGGTGCTTGGGCTTCATGTGGCACCATCACGAACCACCTCTTTTGAATTTGGCAGAAGCCATGCAAAACTGTTTCAAGCTGTTAGATTTCAAAGAAAGTATTTTTTTCTTTGGTTCATCGGGGACTTTTCACAGCAATGCAAATTTATTTAGAACATTAAAAACGTTGATTATAGCTGGTTAACATCATAATAATAATAATAATACCAGTACCATTTATCATAGGATGGAGGCATGTTGTGGACGAATTTTAGGTTGGACCAAATAAGGAGTAATAATTATTCTTCTATTTAATTTGCTTTTTCCCATAAAGTTTGATCCTTTATTCACCTCACTGATGTTTCAGAACTCCAGTTCAGTTCTTGGAGTTCTTGCTTCCAGCACTTTCAAAATCCATCGCCTGCAGTGCCTTAACGCAGTTTCTGGTCGGTGTGTAAACTAGATATATGCTCTCACAAGCTATTTGAATTCAGCTTGAAATAGAAAATTTTTGAATTCAGTTTTGAATAGGTGACAATTGGG
>JBBYHM010000020.1:8787214-8800358 GCA_038381775.1 Adansonia rubrostipa | reverse complement strand
AAATATTAGCTCCTATTCAGGACAATGAACAATACCTTAAAATATTCCGGCCATAAGTAGACCATTTGGGCTACCAACCAGGATTAATATTACAGATATAGTTGTGGAGACATGGTCTAGAAATAACAATAAGGAAATTTACTTTAATCCAGAACAATAAGCACTATCCTAAATTATATGCTTCATTTATAATTAATAATTCAGTTTAAGTGTTTAGTTTGGACATCACAAAAAGTATTGCACTAAGAGAATGCAGCTTAACTTTTTTAGTTCAATTTCTGATGACTACTTTAAATACATAATTGCTATTACAAAGAGAGAAGTCTTAAAGGAAAGCAAACATACGAGAAGCAAGATTATCAGCCTCCTCATCTTCATTTTCTCCCTGAACAAAATTATCCTGACAAATTATTCCATGGCATTAATTATTACTATTATTAATATCACCTGCAAATAAAAGAAACTTTGAGCAGAAATCAAGTGTTGTAGAAAAGAAAGAACAAGGAAAATATACCTGCTCTTCAAAAATCCTTGAAAGCTGCAAAGCTTTCTCCTTTTCAGCATTCCTCTTCTCCTCAAGCTTACGAATTCTATTAACCCATGCTGAAACCTCTGAAATACCTTCAGATTTCTTCTTCAATCTTTCTTCTTTCATCCTGAGCAGAGAAGGCAAAGGCAAAGGCAAAGGCAAAGGCAAAGGCAAAGGCAAAGGCAAAGGCAAACAGTTGCACTGGGTTAAGCGTTATAATTAAGAAAAACAAACAAGACTAAGAACACACTACTATCCCAACGCACTTATAATTCAACTAAAAAACCTTTCGAAACAAAGAAGGCAGTAATTAATGCAAATACACCAAGAAATAATTCCAGATCAACAACCAAATATGTCATCAAATTCAGAAATAAAGCCTAAGTCATGCATCTAGAGAGCCTTTTGGCCTGATCACCAAATATTTTAAAGACTTGAGTATCATAGTCATTCACGATAAAAGTGAAGTTCGAAATTACTGCATAATTTTAATTTTTCCATTGACTAAAATATGCCACAGAACTCATATAGCATAATGCCTTTCAGAATTTTGATTTTACATGACAAGTTTACCATTAACACTTTATAAAAAGATAGAATGAAGCAGTAAGAATCTGTCTAATATGTAGACAATTTAAGGTCAACTGTGACTAAATGATTCACTCACCTCACAATGCGCTCCTCAAGCTCTGATGAAGATGCCTGCACTACACCTGCATTGCTTCCAGCATTCAATTCAGCTTCATCCTTGTCCCTTTGCTCTTGATAGTCGAATGCAAGCTCTACATCTTTGCTTACTTCATAATCTTCCTCATGGTTTAACTTGCCTGCATTATCCCTATCTCTTGATCTCTCCTTCTCCAGGTCTGCCTCTCTATATTTATGTTTACTTCTCTCCTTTCCCTTCTCTCTATCTCTATCCTTCTCTCGATCCTTAAGTTTCTCTCTCTCCTTTTCCCTTTCCTTTGCCTTGTCCCTTTCCTTTTCCTTTTCTCTATCCCTATCTCTATTTTTATCCTTTCCCCTCTCCTTCTCAGACTCTCTGTCCCTCTCCCTCTCCCTGTCCTTTTCCTTTCCTCGATCCTTTCGATCCTTCTCTCTCTCACGCTCATGTTCCTTCTCTCTATACTTGTCCCTGTCATAATCTTTCTCTTTTTCCCTCACCTTACTATCTCTACCTCTGTCCTTCCCATGCTCATCTCTATCATCCTTCTTCCTCTCCCTCGTTGACACTCTATCCTTTTCCAAAGAATCTTTCTCCCTTTCTTTCAAGGCCTCATCACTGCTTCTCTTCGAACGGTCCCGATCTCTATCCCTACTTCTGTGATCCTTCTCTTCTTCTCGACTGCTCTTTTTCTTGTCCTTACTCTGATGCTTGTCGTTTTGCTCTAATTCATCACTGTAGGCCCCTCTATCCCAACGTTCTCCCGAAGCATCATCTTCCCGATCATACCTTTCCTTCTCCATTGCAAATAACAGAAACACTCAAAAACTTATCTGCAAAGCAACCATGAATAACTATTAGCACAGAATAATACGTGATTCGTTCCATACAATGACCCAAAAAATAAGATGCACCACACAAAATCATACCAAGGGTGAGGAAGCAATACACAATCAAAGACATAAAACTAAAACCAGAACAAGCAAGGCTCTATTTGGTTATCGCTTTCGCTATTCACTTTTTGCTTCTTCAAAGTGTGCAGAAGAAAGAAAAAAGTGTAGAAATGCAAAACCACTGGTGAATTCAAATTAAACCAAAAAAAAAGTTAAAAAAAAAAAAAAAACCAATTTGTCTATATAACAATAGAATCACATACTTTGTTCTAATGCTTTAAAATATGCTATTTGCTTATATATCCAAAGGCGCTCTTTTTACCATTTTACTTCCTAAAACAAAAGGAAAGCAGTAAAAAATCAACCAAACAGTACCTAAAGTTGTTTTCTGTATACGGAATCTAAAAAGTTCTCAATTTCAAAAAATAAATACAATAAATCGTAAATTATTTGTTCACGATTGGGTAACGTATGTAAATTACAACTAGCTTATTTAATAAATTCAAAACTAAACTCACCAAAAGAACATACCCAGAAAATTATTTAAAACACAAGACAATAAAATTCCATGAACCCATAACTTCTTGTTGAACGAACAGAGAATACAAAAGAGAGAGAGAGAGAGAGAGAGAGAGAGAGGGGAATAGAAAATAAAATAAGCGAGACGTATGTTACCGAAAACTCAAAGGAATTCCAAGATGACGGTGGTAGCGACGGCGTATAAGGAGATCCAGCGGAAGAGATGGAATTCAGGTGACGAAGTTGAGTGAGTAAAACTAGTTTCGCACAAAAGAAAACAGGGATTCTTCCCAAAATTCTTCCGCCACTGATTTTGAGAAGAAAAGGTTTTGGTGGGTCGGGTTGGTGTATTCGGTAGATGGGCTGGGCTTTTGGAGTTTTGGGAAATTTTTTTTGGGCTTTAACTTGGTCTGCTTATGGTTACCTGTTCATGCAGGTCCAGACTCGAAAATGTTTTCCTCTCTAACCCGAGATGGGCATAGGCCGGGCTTCGAACAGCCCACAACTTATGTTACTAATTAAAATATTATTTTTTATAATCAAATTTAAATAAAAATAATTTTTTTTTTAATGATTAATAATTTGGTCCGATGCAAATTAATAAAATTCCTGTTTAAACCCAATCAAATGGGACGAGCAAGTAACCAAGTCTTTAGTTAGTATTCCATATTGGGTCACTGATAGCAAACTTATACCTTCTCTATTTATTTGACAAATTAAGAGGGTTGGTTATTCGTCTGCACAGGTTTAGCTTCCTCTTCAGGTATAAGTTTGGGAGCCCTCAACCAAAGGAGTACTCTAAAAAAAGCCGACAAGGTAAAGTCTCCCCTTCAGCTAGAATGTAAGGGAATTTAAAGAAGCACAAAAAAGGGGTCAAATGCGATTGCTAGCATCGAAGAAAGTCGTCATCGACGATAAAGTGGGAGTTTGAACTTGGCGAATGAGCTCTTCTTGCGGGAGAGGAAAGCGTGGACAGGCAAAATAAGCATTTCAGTGGTTGATAGTAGAGTGTGGGACATTCTTAGATGGAATAGAGATGCAATCGCCTAAGTCATGCTAGTTGGATTCTGACTTCTAATCCAGTTTCTTTCCTTGATTTAGCAGTAGGTTATCTTCCCTTCTTTAAAATTAGCATCGGTGGCTAGAGGCTCCTGGGCTATCGCATGAGGCCGGTGATGTGTGGAAGAGAGTAAGCTTTCTATGCGGATAGGACATATCAACACCTTTTGAAGGAAATGTCATTAGCTCCATAAAATAAAGGGATATTTAAGGGGCTATTTCATCATGCTTTCAAACTGGCATACCTACTCATCTCCTTTAATACAGCGGTTTACGCGAGAAGGGACAAGGCAGGTTGGATGGCCTAGGAACTATGCAACTACGGGAGGTGGATGGGAAATCAAGGGGAGCAAAGCCAAGCACATCATACTATTCAGGGATTGTGTCATGTTAATTTTCGTCCTTATGAAGGGGCAAGGCCAATTTCCCAAGTAAGGAAGTGATTGAATTTGACTATCTGGAAAGAAAAAAGAGGTCTTCGACCCTTTTCGTAAATTGAGAGTCAGAAGTTTTCATGCGGTTGTGATAACTTATGAATCTCCGAGCTATAGTAATACTAGTCCTTATGGACTTCTAGCTAACTAAAACAATAAACGTTACCTTCCCTGCCCGCAACCTCTTAAATCAAGGACAGCGTGCCCGGCAAAGAAAGATTTGACGGCGAATTCTGCTATAGGGGCGTAAAGCTGATGAAAGAAGGAATTATTCCCAGTAGGAGCTATAGACTGCATTGGTGGGTAGCTTTCGTGGCTTGTTTAGCGATTGCGCATTTTCGTGCATTCTTTAATTAAGAAGGATTTCTTTAATAGATTTTTTATTGGTAAGCGAGTAAAGCCTAAATTGAAAGATTCGAAAGAAAGAGCTATAAAGTGAGAACGTGCGTAATTCAGTTTAAACTGATTTAATTGATTTAATTGATAAAATTTGATTAATTTGATTTGATTAAGTCGATTTGATGATTATGTGAATTTTTTATATAATTTTATTTGGTTAATTCAATCGGTTATTAGTTAGTAAAATTATTAATCGAACCAACCGAATTAATCAAATATTTAATATTTAATATTTAATAATATATATTTATATATATATATTAATAGCCCAATTAAACCCATACCCAAACCAAATATGCAACTCACTAGCCCAAGACCCAATAAATCGATTTAATCGAACTAACTGATGTAACCGCTGAAATTTGGTTGGTTCGATAAATTCGATTATGGTAAAAAAAAAAAGTCAGTTTCTCCAGCTAAGTCGGTTAATTCAGTTCTAAATTTTTTTCTGACCGAATTGATCGAACCGACTGAATGCACAGTCCTGCTATAAAGTAGTATATTGTACAATAGGTCACTGAACTTATGTATAAATACATACTTAGACCATAAAATTTCAATTTTTGTAATTAAGTTCATGAAGTAAATAATAGTTGTAATTAAATTCAAATTTGTCACTATATCATATGCTAATAATAAATTTTGTTACTATATTTTAATTATATTAAAGTTTGTCATTATATTTCTTATAAACACTTTCATTCACATTTTTTAATTAATTTTTTAAAATAATAAGTTAAAAAATGAATGGGCTTTTAATAGATAGTAATTTTTTCAAACTAAAGATATTAAAAAGATTGGATAATTTTTTTGTGAATTTTTTTAAATATAATACATAAATACTCTTAATTTTATTTTATTATTATAATTTTAATTTAATATTTATGTAATATACTTTACTAAGCCAATATCACTTGACTAATAATATCAAACTCAATCGCACATTTTACTAACGATATATAGTCTTTTGAAGACATCTTTATATCCAAACTTCTCACAAATCAAATCATTTTATCTTTGCTTTAATTTTATAATTCATGTTTGTTCAAGAAATTCTTCAAGTATAATCTTATATTTCTTGGATTAGACATTGCATTTTCAGGATAATACTTCCCAAAACTTCATTTGCAATCATGCCTTATACTCATCAAGGGAAGAAATAGAAGGATTTTTAATATTGATCCAAAATTTAAAAAAAAAAAAAGAAGTTACAACTTTCGAATAAAATCATAGTGTATTCTCTTGATGCTCATTAATGTATTTACCCAAAATATATACCCATTAAAATCATGATGTCATTCCTACTTTGTATTTCCATTAAACCCCCGAGTTTGCCACCAATTTTAAGTCATTTATTTCATTTATAAAATTAAATGATACAACATATATTTACGGAAGGGTGAAACATAAATTAGATGTTGAAAAAAAAAAAAAAAAAAAAAGGAAGAGCAAACCCTTGCTTCATCTCAGTTTTTTAGGACAATCGATACTGAATTGTCCCCACATTCCTATGGGCAGCGGCTGCAACAGCCACAGTAGCAGCAGCAGCAGCACCTACTGCACCAAACTGGGATTGTGCCTGCATAAGTTTTGCATCAATGGGTAACCTTTCATTTAATTGGTCGGCCTTGGCTCGTGGTTGGTGATACGGGTTTCTGTTCATGTCGACAAAGATCCTTCCGGGGCCTGGTTTGGCCTCCACCATGCTGAACTGAGGTTGCAGTTTGGCTTGTGGGTTCCTGTCAGCCTGCTGCATTCCGGATTTCTCTTGATTTTTGGTGCTGCATGTGCTCAGAAAACAATGGGGGGAGACGTTAGATGAAGGAAGGACTGAAGTTTGGTAAAACATCTTGGCATCGTAACCATCTTTCGTATTCTTCCCATTGTCGTGTGATGTGATGGATCCGACAACTCTCCCTGGTTTCGCTGTATAAAGCAGAAAGTGAACAAACTTCAGGATCAGCCAAAATGGCGAAGCAACAAAGAGACATACATGGCTGTAGGCCACAAACAAGCCTAGTCGATGAACAAAAAAGTATTGTCACCGTTTCATGCTAGAAAATGCCTAAGGGATATAGAGTCTTCAACAATGTGATATTTGTTTAAAGAAATCTGGTCCCAGTTGTCAGTGACCAACCAGCATGGTTTTTTTGCACGACAAATGACGCCTTGTCCAAAAGAAACTGAGGTAAAAGCAGAATAGAAATCATCCATTCACACCTGCCGGAACCCTAGGTGGAGGCCGTGCTATCTTTGGGTTACCAGAAACTGCATCCGTTACTTTTTTGGAAGCCTCGTCTGTAGCTTGTTGATTCTCACACAAAACCAGCGTCGGCTGCCTATTTGGAGGTATAGTATTCGAATGAACTGTAGACCTGCAATAAACAGAATATAAGTTGGAAAATTGCATCTCCAGAGGGTGAAAAGGTCCTAATTTCTTCCAAGTCTGTATGTCCCGGGGGGGGGGGGACATTTGTACAAAATGAAGAAATATGTTTATTATCTTATGCATATATCGATCTATAATACATTAGACTGCATTTATTTCAAAGCAGGTGAGAGCTATGTTACTCGAACCTGGGTGAGAGAGTCGGATACAAGTATGTCCATATGTGTCCAACATAAGTATGTTCAATTTTTTTCGAAGTTTTTCTATGTATTGGAAGGGTCATATCTCCACACCCATATCCGGAAATATGTCGGATATGGATACTTCAAAAAATAATGAAGGGTCAGAGCAACATGGGCTAAGAGTAATAGAATAATTGACATTTCTAATTAAAAATAAAATGCTAATACATTAGAAACTGAATTATCTAAAACATGTAATACCTTGGGAGGGACACATGTTTCCTCTCCAGAGGGAAAACCGGCGCACTGCTACCACTGTTTTCCTCAAGATATGCAAACTGCATTCTGAAGTGACCAATGGCACTGTGATAAAGACCACAATAAAATCAAGTGGATTACGAGCAAAAAACACAATATAAGAAACATTGAAATTAATGATAAATACATTATTAAGGTAAGTAGGACGTATTCAAACCTTGGATAGAGAAAATTAGTTCCTTCATTTCCATTTATATAGTCTTTGAGCAACTGAGGATGATATTCGAGTATCTCCCGGTAAATTAATTCCCTAACGTCCTCTTTCATCACCTTTCGCCTCTCGAACTCAAACTCTAATTTTGAGATTGGCTGACAAGAAGTTTCCCTCTCGATTTTAGCCAAGCCTTTGAAGTAAGGATCAGCTAGTGCCTGTCACATTAATACTGAAAAGTTTCAGTATGATGAACGTAAAAGAACAAGCAAATATTAGACAAAATATAGCACAAGAAAGCTCCATCACTTTTTACTGGATTGCACCTAAAGGACAACAGATTCATGGCATGACAAATAACAATAACACACCTCCTCAGCTGTCGGCCGGTCTTTCGGATCAAATGCCAGCATCTTCTGCAATAGCCGAACAGCTAAAGGGTCTGCATTTGGGAATTTCTGTGAAAATGGCACAGGATGTTTTCTCCGCATTTCTGTCAAGTATTTTCTTGCTTTATCATTTCGAACCTGCAATTGTGTGAAACATATATCAGAAATTCGCACTCTAGAAAAGGAAAGCAAAACTAGAACCGCAAAGAAAACAAAACACACATGCACACGCACACATGCATGCAGAAAAGGAGAGAAAACAGATGCCGTACTCCAGAAATGGTTACTGGTGAAGGTGTCCCCAAAAGATCAGTGATCAATTCCAATTGATGAACAACACTTTTTCCTGGAAAAAGGGGCTTCCCTGTCAATACCTCAGCAAAGATGCAGCCGATGCTCCAAATATCAATAGCCGGTGTATACTGCAGATATTTGCCAACAAAAATTAGACTTAGAGTTAAACTTAAAAGTCACACCCCAAGAAGTAAAGCACTCTAGAGATACAGACATAACCTGACATGATTACCTGAACGACAGATATTTCAACTTCCAGGAAAGTTCAGAGTCCTCCCTGAACAACAATTATTTTAATCTAAGCATCACTGCTTACTAAAAGACACTCAAGTATTCTATAAACATATAAAAAATTGTTGATTTCAACATGTGACATAGCTCAATCCAGACATGGTAACTCAAATGAGTATACTTCAATATTCAGCAATATATCCACAACTGAATTTAATAAATAAAATGTTAAAACCAAATGATATAATGAAAAATAAAAGGTCTATAAAAAAATTAAACCCAAAAAATACGGACATGTTAAACTTGTAAGTCGACTAGAAGATGCTACATGGTTTGCCCTTGACTGCAAGCAGCAGATAGCCAAACAATAAATCCGTGCCAAGCTTTTGGACCATGATTACCATATATCATGCTTCACCATACTGCCACTTACTTTGGAAGAAAAGAATTAAAGGCATCACATGACAGAATCATACCTTAGAAAAAAAAGATCCACACAGCTCTGGAGCTCGGTACCATCGCGTAGCAACATAGTCCTGCAAGGAACATCAGAAAATAACAGATTGAGTATGAACATCATATCAACTTTTATATAAGGGTAAAAAATGAAATCATTCACTATTATACCGTCCAAAAGACAGTCGTTGGGGTGTCACTAAATGCAACTCTTGCTAGCCCAAAGTCGCAAACTTTAAGCTTGCAATTTGCGTTTGCCAGTATATTCTTTGGTTTAAGGTCACGATGGTACACATTAGCTGCAACGAAGAACTTAGCAATCAGTAAAAATTTGCAATTAAACCAAGCACCCTATCCCAACCAATTTCCTCTCAATTAAAGAGTGTAAAGATATAAAGGCACAGGCAACAAAAACTGGGGCAAATAGAGTTTACTTCTATGAGAGAGAGAGAGAGAGAGAGAGAGAGAGAGATAAACTTCCACCTTTCATGAAGAACAGTAAAAATGTCCACAATTATGTGGCTAACAAACCAAAAGCCAAAGACAAATGTAGCCTTACTTATAAACACATAAGAAAGACAATTAAAGAAATGAAAGAAAAAATAAAGTTTTACCTGTATGCATATATTTCATTGCACGAAGCATTTGGTAAAGGAAAAACTGGTGGTGTTCGCGCGTTAAGTCATCATTAGCTTTGATGACTTGATGAAGATCAGACTCCATGAGCTCGAAAACAACAAATATGTCTTTGAACTCCCTCTTTGATGATGGCAACATTATACGCTTAATTTCGACTATATCAGGATGTCTAAGAAGTCTGAGCAGCTTGACTTCACGTAAAATCCTTATAGCATCAGATACGTGCTCAAATACATCTTTTATTTTCTTTATCGCCACTTTCTCCCCAGTATGCGTGTCCAGGGCCGCACAAACAACTCCATAGCTTCCCTTCCCAATGACTTCAAGAATTTTGTACCTGTTTGCATCCCCATATTCAGTGAAAAAATCCATCTCTTTTAGGTCCTGAAGAATGAAAGAGAAAAACAATCAGAATCATGCATGATTGGAAAAAACAACACAATTGTGCATTATTGGATCATACAGAACGTGCGATAAGTAAATTTTATACGGATTTAAAGATGAAGAAAAAAGAAGCAACTGTAAAACAAAACTAGGGCCAAAACTACTAGTATGACAAACTGGATAACAACTAACAGGCATATATGCTCCCACTCAAAACTAAAAGTCTAAGTAGGCTTGAAGTTAAAAATCAAGGAAGATCCAGAAACATGAGTATGACATCATAAGAAACTCAAAAGCACACAAATCATTGTTTGGACTCACTGCACAAGATATCTGTTCAACTAGAACTTGCTCGAATGAAGCCAAAACCAAGAGTCTTCCTAAAGGTTTAATACCCTTAAAAGATGCAAAAATAAGACCATCAAAAATAGATCCAAAATTCATTGCTTTGCGGAACAGAATGAGGTTCTAGTTTCCAGATGTTGCTCTTAGCTTGACCAACTTTTATTAGCCAAAAAACCGAACATCGAATCTATTGAGAGAGACTCATTTCTAGCTGTCTAGCAAAACGAGAAAGGAAATGAATACCACCTTTAGTAAAGAAAGCCAGATCGAAAAGGAACCAATAATATTATTCACATTTATCAGGATATAAAAAAACAAAAACATCTTTACAGGAAACTAAAACAGTGAAAAGAGAATATTCTTCAGGAACCATTTACAACATTAAGCACTAACATCATTTCAAGTAACGCAAGCAATTCCAAAATTTCAAAGCCACCACTTATTTTTAAAGTTAATTCCCCTCTTAACTGGTAATATTAAGACAATAAATCACATCAATTGTGATAACCATGATCAACCAATAGAATACTTCTGAATATGCAATATCTTGTCTACACCACTGGCTACAAAAGTGAAACAAGCCGTAACAGTTTTCAAACTTCAAGTTGATTTAAAGCCCTGAAATTTAAGTACAAGTCAAGGTCCTTTTTTACTTTCTTTTACACTGTCAGTTCCTTCATTACAGCAAAAAAAAATTGAACTAAATGTGATCTTTTCCAAGCTCTCTTCAGTTCCAAAACTATGCCTCTTCAATCTCGGTGAATAATTAAATCCAAAACTTAAACCCCTCCCATCCCCCCCCCTCCAAAAAAAAAAATCTAAATCAAATCTCAATTTATTTCCTTTTACAAAAACTTCTCACTACCAAAACAGCTAATAAAGCTTAACGAAAAAGCTAACTTCTCCAAATTCCAAAAAATTTGATAGAGATTCATGAACTTAACTTCTAAAATCTCAAAAGGTATATTAACTCAAAAATCCATAACACCTAAGCCAACAAGAAATCATGAATAAAGAACAAACTTGAAAATTTCATGTTGAAAGTATGTTCAAGAGAATTAAAAAAGTTAAATCTTGTTCACTTTCTTACACAAAAACCAGAACTTAAAATTCCTAAAACTCTATACCAATGGAAAAGAAACTAACCTTCTTCAACTGATCTTGCTGCATCATTTCCAACCCCAAATAAATTAAAAAAAAAACCAAAAAGAGCCTTTTTTTGTTATATTTATAGTTCTTGTTCACTAAACAAAAAAACCCAGAAACACAAACAAAAAGAAAAGATTTTTTTTCTTGGTAGCCAAACACAAGCAGACTAGAAAGACTTAAGCAGCCACATTTGCCCCCACCTAGACCTACTTTTTTCATCACCACCCACGCAAAATAAAGTTTTTTTCTTTTTCTTCTTTAATTCAAATCTTTAGAAGTTCCTGAATTCTTGGTCTTTTGGAAAACTGTAAGATCTTAGTGACAAAGCAAAAGGAAATCTCCAATGGGTTTCTTTCGTATCCCTTGGAAAGAGAGGAAGAAGACAGAAAAGAATATCGCCTGCGAATGAAATATTAAAAATGTGACTTCTGGTTTATTGTTTTCTTCATTTAATTAATAAATTTCTTCTCTGAAATTCTTTTTTTAAACTTTAAGGCCCTTTTTAATGATTATTTGATATTTCATTTTCTTTTATTTATTTAGCTTCTTATAGTCACATAGATAGTAAATAGACGTGCAAATGAATTAATTTATTTCTTATTTATAAAATGAGATTTATTCTTAAAGTATTTAAATTTAATTCATTTATTATTTATTTATATTATATATAACGAACATAAATAAATTTAGTATTTTTTTACTTACTAAATTTAAATGAGTCAACTCATTAAACTTAAGTAAATATTATTTTTTATAAAAATAAAAATTACTCACTAATTATAAATTTTTAAAATAAATTTTTATTTACATATTTTTTATAACACTCATAGTGAATGTATCATTATCTAGTCTTAAAAGAAAACTAATATGTTTTTCAATTTTTATTTTTCAAATAAAGATGGATATTTGCTTTTCTTTAATAGTAATCAGTAATGCCTACTAAAATAATACGAGATTCAACACACTCACAAATATAGATAAATTTTTAATTTATTTTTTAAAAAATAATATATTAAAATTTAAAAAGATTAGTAATTTTTCAAATGAAAAAGTGAGATTTTTTTTCAAAACAAAAGATGGGTAGTTTAAAAAAAATAAATAAAATTGGTTTTTACAAGATACAAGTAGGTTTTATTAGTAGTGAATAGTTTTAAACAAATAGGAATAATATAAAAATAAATTAAAATATCAAATATCTTTATTTTATTTTATTATTTTATTTATTTTAATTTTATAATAAAATAAATAATTAAGTCAATTTTACTAAACTCGTAACACGAAATTACTAATTTTATAATAATATAGATATGTAAAAAAATTTTATAAAACATTTGGTTAAAATGTTTATGTACTTGTTAATTTGATTAAAAGATTTTATAAAATATTCTTTTATTTCTTCAATTTAATTATTAGATTTTAAATATTTGCAAACTAAATTAAAAAATATATATTTGTATAACATACAAATAATAATAAAACTAAACTTGTTAAAAGAAATGAGTAATAAATTTGATTTCATGAGCTGAAATATAATGATAAATTGGCTTTAAGTAAATAAAAGGCCATATTAGTATTGATGGGATGTCATTATCTCCGATGGTAGGATTGTATCTTTCAATGTGTCTCATCCCATGTCATGCTCATGAATTTTATTATTGATAATTACATAGGGAAACTTCATGGAGTTTCAAGAACTACCTTCAAACTATGTAATATATAT
>JBBYHM010000020.1:8711839-8724913 GCA_038381775.1 Adansonia rubrostipa | reverse complement strand
GAGTAAGTTCGTTATTCGATTATAGTACAAGGATTAATAGTATAATTTGACCAGCCTGTTATTCTTATTTTCGATGAATGAAAGGAAAAATCCTTTATTAGGATTAGGTTTTATTTAGATAAGCGGTGATATAAATTTTAGTGAGATTAAAAATAATGATAATTATAAAATTAATTATAATAATAGTTAGATTAAAACTTATAGTGGTAGTAAAATTAATTATTGTAGTGACGAAATTAGTTATTTAGCAGTGAGATTAAAATGAGTAATTAGATATGTATTTAGATTCAAATGTAATGGTGATGGTAAAATGAATTTTAGTGAGTAAAGAAAATTATCATTTAGGATATTAAATTAAAATGTATTAACAAAAATTATAATTTATTTGATATTTATAAAATTAATAAATAATCAAAATTTACTAAAATTATATTATGTCAAATAATAATTTTATTAATAAATATTTAAAAAGTAATAAAAATAGATCCAATAATATTTATATATATTTTATAATTCAAGTAATAAAATTAATTTACATTAGTTATATAATAATAAAATTTATATTTATTATGCAATAATTATATAACAATAAAAGAACGAGATAAAAAAGCAAGCGGCCATCTCACTAGGGAATGAAGCTCTAGTGGAGAAATGGAGGGATAGCATAGGGAAACTATGCTGTCCCTTTTTGCTAGAGGCACATTTCAATGCGACTATAGTCTCGTTTGAATCCTAACGGGACCTTAGAATCACATATTCTACTTTATTTGGAATTTGGAAGGATAAGGATAGGATTAGGATGGCATTGGCCACTCAACCCTCACTTCTTTTTCACTCATTGTGCTTTTATTCCTTTGCAGCTTAAGAATTTTTCTTTGGTATATTATGTTGGTTGTATATTTCATTGTCATGTATATTCAAAATAATAAAATTAACTAATACATTATGATATACAATGATTTCAAAATAATAAAGTTAACTAATACATTATGAATATATTATCAATTAATTATAATTTCATATTCAAAAATGATACATATATTAAAAGTAATACGTTTGTGGATATATTATGATTTTAAAAAATTAAAAGTTTTAGAAGAATATTATCAATTAATTATTATTTCAAATTCAACAGATTGTAATATTAAATTTGTGCATATATTTTAATTTCAAATAAAAATATCTCTTATTGATTAATTATTTACTTATTTAAAAATCATGATAAATTTATTAAAAATAATTCCTTGCATAGCAGGGTATTCTCGCAATCTATTTACCATAGAGGATAGGAAGATGTTCAATTGAATTGGAAACCGAATCCTCTTTTACAAAAAATATAATTAAAAGGGGCCACAATAAAGAAAAAGGTGAAGGTAAAGATGAAGGGTATTACTAATTTTTACATTGCGAAACCAAAACACCAACAAATGCAATCTCTAAGCTAGCTTGTGGCTAGGGAAAATTTGTTAGATATCAATAATAATTTAAAGGTATATAATACGAAATATGCTTATCAATACGTATATTATTGCATACAGATACACGGTATAATTATTTTACATGATCGATATCCATGATGAATCAAAAATTGATCTCATTATGTCAAATTAAAAAGGAAGAGAATTAGTTGGCGTTAGTGATACTAGGTTAGACTAGTTTTGGGTTTGGGTTAAAGGTTGAGTGCGTTGGATCTTTTTGAAGCCCAAAACATTAATATATTTTTAGCCTAATTTGAGATCAATTAACGTCTGTTTAAGACAGTTCCTATTTATTTGAGTGTTCGTGTCTATTCAAGCATTTCGTATCAGAACTGTTATGTTTGTTAGATTGAACAATCTCTTTTTGATTTATAAATTATCCTAAAACAATTTATTTTGTGTATGTCTCTTAAATTTTCTGGTGTCCAAAATTGGTTTTGTCATTATCTTTGTCTGTTGAGAGAGAATTTTCTACATCCTTTTGGTTAGCTGTGTTAGGATTGATAATGCTTTCAATCCATGACGTAATTAAGGAGGCTTAAGAGATGAATTACACGAAACTATCAGGCATCCGAGAGGCAAGCCATAATCGTCTTTAGTTGTTAGCAAATTAAGGCAAAATTGAATATTGCAATACAAAATGGCAATAATTGAAAATTTAGGTGCTTTCAATTCATTATGCATTGTTCAACTTTTATTAGTTTTTTCATATATATTGGTTTCTTTATTCTAATTTATTCTTAACCATACACTATTTGTGACTTACATATGTTTATAATAAATTTACATGTTAATGGCATATCAGCATTTATATAAATTTTTTATATATACACGGTTGATTGTATGTTTTGTATTGGATTCTATGTATTTGCTTATTTTTATATTCTTGAAATAGTTTCAATAATAATTTATTTTTCTATTTTGGGTTTATATATATTTATATGTATATATTGTTTTAACTCTGAATATATAATTCTGTGTTTGAGTTTTAATATTTTATTATCAGAGTTGATTCAAAATCATTTTCGATACTATTTCAAATCTGAATAGTGATTATTTATGTACATATCTATGTTTGTATATATGTGTTCATGATCTATACTTGTTTTATACATAATTAGTGTACAATTAGACTTGTTTTCATAAAAAGTTTTGGAAATTGTACAAATTTGAGGCTGTTATTTTTGTACATTATCAGTGTACAATTCGACTTATTTTTATAACAAGTTTTGAAAATAACAGATGTCAGAACCTTTTATCGCTAATAAGAATATGCTTGTAGAGCAATTACCTCCACATGTTATGCATGATGAGAGACCTGAAAAGTTTATTAGTGTGGATTGCAAATGGTGGCAACATAAGATGTTTTATTTAACCACCTTTAATCTAGTCGGGTTTATAGAATGAGGCCCTGGTTCTAAAGGAAGGAAAATCGGATACTACCATGGTGGCCTCAGGGGAAGCATGGAGTCACTCAGATTTCCTATGCAATAATCACATCTTCAATGGACTGGATAACACATTATACAGCGTGTATAGTTTGAATGAAACAACGACAGAGCTATAGGAGTCCTTGGCCAGGAAGTAAACATTGAAGATGTTGTTATGAAAAAAATTAATGGTTGGTTTAGTTTTCGAAGACTCGAAAACCATGATTAGTTAAGTCTAAGACTATCAGTTGATCATACATGAAATCACTTCTGAAGGTGTGGTGCTTAGCAACCATTTCAAGTGGTTGCTTAGGTAGATAAGTTACCAACTTCATGGAAGGATTTCAAGACTTATCTCAAACATGAGAGAAAGGAGGTGAATTTAGAGGACTTGATTATCCAGTTAAGAATCAAGGAGGATAACCATGATTTAGAAAAGAGGGTTGATGTTCAGACCATTGATGCGAAGGCAAATGTTTTGGAACATTTGCATAAGACAAACAAGTGGAAACAAGTTGTTTCCAATTCTTCTCAAGGCAATAAAAAAGTTGGTATGGGTACATGTTCTGTGTGCAACAAGCATGGAAACTATGCTAAAGACTGTTGTCAAACAAAAACAAGAACAAGAATGAGAAAGCTCAAGCCAACTTAATTAATGATAATGTGATTGTGCTTGTTGATGTTGTGATAGAAGTGAACACGGTGGAAAACTCGAAAAACATTGTGGGTTGATATCGGTGCTACTTGTCATGTTTGTTTTGACAGGAAGAGTTTCACTGAGTATAAATATGTTGCTCATGAAGAGCAATTGTTTATGGGAAACTCTTAGGTATGCAAAATATGAGGCTATGGGCATGTGGTGCTCAGGATAAAAGCTTTGTTGATAAGTTTGAGATTATCTAAGAACCTTTGAGGGAAGGCTATTTTAATAGGCAATTATATTTTAGATAAAATACTCTAAAAGTAATCAGACAAGATATCATATGAATTGTGGGAGGGTTGATGTTTATCCAACAAAGACATGAAAGAGTGGGGGTGTCTTGCTATGGATGGAGTCATCATCAGTAAATGAAAACAAACACTATGTTTAGGCTACATTTGATATGATTACAGCTCAGTCCTTGAAGACAAGAGAAGGATAATTGTCTACTCTATGCAACAAGGGAATTGGGTTGTGATCTTGGTGTTGATGAGGGCATTGACATAGTAAGTGGGGAAGAATGTCATGGCTAGGTACCAGCATACCAAGATGCTATCATGACTACCTCGATTTAGAGCAATAGATGAAACTTTATCCATGGGATTGGTAATCCCTGATGGTGCATAGAGTGGCATGAATCCTAAAAGAAATCCATTATGCTGTAAATGGATTTTTCAATCAAAAGTAAAAGCTAATGGAGCTATTGATAAATACAAAGCTTGGATCGTTGTTAAGTGATATAAACAACAAAGTGTGGATGTTTTTGATAACATCCATACAAACATTAATAGGAATTGTTGCTATTAACAAGATAAAAAAACATCAAATGGATGTTACAATAGTTTTCATGAACAAAATTTAGATGAAGAAATCTATATGGAATAACCCAAGGGCTTTATAGTTTTAAGTTAGGAAAAGGAAAAATGTGTAGGCTTGATAAATTGTTATATGGTTTAAAGTAACCGAAATATGGCCGTTGAAATGGTACGCAAATGTCTGAGATACACCTCAAGGATATATCTGGCCGTAGTTGAAGGATACAGCAGTGCAAATTGCATTCAGATACTAAAGACTCGAAATCCACTAGTAGATTTGCCTTTACTATTAGAGGAGCTGCAATGTCTTAGAAATCTTCTAAACAAATGTGTATAACCAGATCCACAATGGAATATGAGTTTATAGCTTTAGATAAAGCTAGAAAAGAAGTCGAATGGTTCCAAAATTTTTAGAAGATTTTTCGTATTGGTTGAAACCTATGCTGGATATTTGTATACATTACGATAGCCAATCTACAATTTGTAAGGCATAGAGTTATTTATATAACGGTAAGTCTTGACAAATTTGTCAAAGACACAATACCGTAATTCAATTGCTCTCAAATGGTATTATCTCAATTGATTATGCAAAATCAAAGAATAATATGGCAGATCTGCTAACAAAAGGTTTAATGAGAGAACAATTCATTGAGGGGAACAAGATTGACGCCTATAAGTTAAAATTTACATAATGGTAGCCCAACCTTGTTGACTGGAGATTCCAAGATCTAGTTTTAAAGGAATAACTGAAGTATGTTAACTTAGTATGAGCACTGAAAGAGTTATACACTTTTACCTATTCGTATGGTGAATCAGTGCTGCTTGTAAAGGAGTTAGGTTAAACTATGCTTTTAATGATTCTTATAGCTTGATAAATTGAGTGAGGTATTGTAGGATACTCTTGCTAAGAGATCACCTATATAAGTCATGGCCAATTTTATGAGAATTGATAAGGCTAAATTCTCTAGAACACTTACAGAAACCAAGATGTGTTTAGAGCCAAAATAAACACAACTGTGAGAGCCAAGGGTGTTTGAAGAAGGATTATATGACAAATATTGTCTTAGTTTATAAGAAAAGCTTAATAGTTTAGGACATCATGTTCACCGGTTAGCTAAGTAAACCTAGTAGTTATCCTTGGTTTAAGGCCAAAAGCTACTTATCCTGATGCAATAGCTCTTCATAGTTATTCTCTCTTATATTTTGAGTTAGTTTATCATTTTAATTAAACAATTTCCATTCACGTGGGGGATTATTGGATATCAATAATAATTTGAAGGTGTTATAATATGAAATACATAGGTTATTGTATATAGATATAAAAAGTAATTATTTTACATGATTGATATCCATGGTGAAAGAGAAATTGATCTCATTGTATCTACTTGAAGAAAAAGAGAATTGGTTGGTGTTGATAATATTGGGCCAGACTGGGCCTAGGCTTAGGCTTGGGCTTGGGCTTGGATTTGGGTTAAAGGTCGAGTGGGTCGTATCCTTTGAAGCCTATCCTGTTAATATATTTTTAGCCTAGTCTGAGACTAATTAATGTCTGGGTAAGATAGTTGTCGTTTGTCCAAATGTTCATGTTTGTTTAAATGGTTTAGGTTTGAACTATTATGTCTGTTCGGTTGAATAGTCTCTTTTTGTTTATAAAATCTCCTAATACAAAATTTGTTTTGTACATGTCTTTTAATTTGTTTGGTCTATTTAAAATTGGTTTTGTCATCATCTTCGTCTGTTAAGAGAGAATTTTCCATATTCATTTGATTTCATTGTGTCAGGATTAATGGTGCTTTCAATCCATGACATGATTGAGGACGCTTGAAAGACGAATTGCATAAAATTGTCAAGCATCCGAGAGGCAGGCAATAATCATCTTAAGGTCAAAGGTTCTATGTCAACTTAATCATTGAATTTCAGTGATTGTTTAATCTGGTAATTTGTATATACTCATATTTTTAATTTTGGTATAATTTTTGCACTTTTATTTATTGCCATTTCGTATTGCAATATTGAATGTTGGCTTAATTTTCCAACAAAATTACCTATAATCTTTTATAAATACATTAAACAAATGCTATGTTCTCACTTGGGAGTGGGATGTAATCTGAAATAGATGTTGTTCGTTTTCAACATGCAATTGCAAGTATCATAACAAGTAATATAAAGATAAATAGAATGTTGATTTCACAAGGAGTTGTTAACAATTCCGTTAAGTACTAAAGTTATAACAACCCAATCTTATTCAAACAAACAATTAAAAATTGCAAATTAAAACTAAATGAAAGAAAATAATAATCAAGTGAGAAAAACCTATGCTTACAATTTCCCTAAACACTTGTTTGAATAAAATCTTACTCTCTTAACTTGACTAATGGGAATGAGTTATTAACCTAGAGTTCTAATTTATTTACAAGTATCTTCTGATGGTCTTCTAAAAATATCTCTCTTAACCAATTTTACTTATTCATATGCAAATTGAATCAAAGAGAAACTCATTAAGTTTAGACTCTAATTTGGTTACATATGACATACTCGTATATTCCTATCTAACTTACAAATCAATTCATCATAAAAAATGCATATGAAACATATGCTATTCAATCTAGGTCTTAAAACAATATTCTCTTTTCCTAGTTCATTAGTTTTACCAAATAAATCTAATCAGTGATAAAATAAATAGAAAGATTAAGAACAAGATTGAATAAACAACTCAAATATCATTAATATCAAGAAAAAATATAAAATAATTCAAACCATGTGTTGAGTTCTGTTGCAACCCTAGAAAAATAAAATAAATAAAAAAAACATAGAATTAAAGAGTTTCACCATCATAAATATTATAAAAAAGGATAAAAAGAACAAAGGAAGAGAGAAAACTAAAATTGGCCTAGTCTTTAATCTTCAAGCTTTTCTAAATCTCTCTACTTGTTTGAATATTATAAATATTATAGTAGTTGCTCTTTTCTTTAAAAACTAGGTTAAAAAATAAAGTCTATTAATCTATCACCCTTTAACCCTAGTAGGTCTTATAAATAGCCAAAACTCTAGGAAAAGAGAAACTTGACATGAAGTAACTTTAGCAGTTTTATTTGGAAAGTTATCTAGTTAGGTCCCATTTGTTTACTTAATGCGTTATCATGCCTAGGAAACTCCTTTAAGCTTTGGGCCTATAAAAATACAAAAACTACTGAAATACTATATATTTTAATTATAAAGTAAATAAATAAAATAATATAAAACAAACTAAAATTAATTAAATATAATTTAAAAACTTATAAGATTTAGCTATTTTAATTTACATAATGAGACTAAATAACTTTATTTTATAGAGTTAACGCACCTAATACTTAGGATTTTACTAGTCCTCAAGCAAAAACAAAAAAAAATAGTGGATGAACTAAACAAAATGACATAAAACTTGAGATGAATGTGCTCAAAATCATTCCATAAAATTTCCTAAAAAATTATTTGATAATCTTAATTTAAGGCAAACACAAGCATTATCCAAATTCATATTTCAAATTAATCATAAACCTTATGCTTCAGATAGATTTCCACTGTTTGTATATAATCGTTTTACAACTCATTACATGCAATCTGAATAATTTTATGGGAAGACAAACAATAGATAAATACTAGATTCTCATATGTTTGATTTCATCTTTCTCTCTACAAATGTAGAGTAACACTTAATCAAGTATCATGTACGACTTTATTAAGTTTGTAACGAATGGCTAGGGGGAAGGTATGATAAAGTATTTCTTTCAGTTTAATGTACCTATAGATATTTTTCATTTTTCAAGATCTTTTTGAAGAGCCATTCACCAAACTTTAGGGCATACACCCTTTTTTCATGACACTCTTTTTTTACCACTTTATTTATTTATAATTTTTTTCTTTTTCTTTTTCAATTTCATTTTTTTCCTTTTTCACGTTTGCTCTTTTTGTTCTTTTTTTTCAAGATTTTTTTTGAATATTACCATACACTCAATGTAAACAAGGCTCATAAGTATTTCCTAGAACAATTTCATGCTCATGCTTGTATAATGAGGGTTGATCAAGGTTTTTCGTAGTTAGCTAATACATAATATGACAATCAAAAGAAAAGATGTATATCAATTAGGCACAAATAAGGTAGACTAATGATATTAAGCATCTAGGTAGGTTTAAAAAGGCTTAAACGATCTAAAGATGACCTAAATCATCTCCTTAACTTAGAGCTGTCTAGGATTTCACCTTAAAATAGAATTAAACAAATTCTAGGCTTCTAAAGGTAATTGCAATTCATATCAATATAAATAGTCTTTAAATAAGCAATGCAAATTTAAGAAAGAGATTAAGTTCTCCAATTTTTGAAAATCATATCTTAATAATGAGGCTAACAACAAAATCTAACATAAGAATCATGCTTATATTTTCCCAATTGTAAAGATAAGTCAATAACTAAAGTTTAATCATTAGATAAAGACCTTATCATAAATAAGTTCTAATAACTTGCTTCAGCAAACTAGACACCTAAATCATTATTATTATAGGAAAAATAGAGAAATACTTAAAAAAATTATGCAAATATAAACTAAATTAGACAAATTCAATATTAACAAAATAAAAAAATCTTACCCTCAAACTTAAAGCAAATATTGCCCTTAATGCACATAAATTAAAAGAGGAAAAAGGAAAGAAACTCCTCTTTCGATGATAGAAACTTAGAAAAAGCTCTAGTTATCTTTTCAAATTTATCATATTTGTTAAAGTTGATGGGAGGTTGGAAAAAAATGAAATAAAACAAAATTAATAAAAATAACACTAATAATCAAAAAAATAAAATGCAAATCAAAGAAAAAGAAAAAAGGATTTGAAAATTTGGTTTGCTTTCGAAGAAGTGCTTGACCTATCTTTAATCTTATTTGGGGCACGCTAAACTGTTATAAAACCTTTAACGATCGAATCCACCTCCATAAAAATGTTTTGAAATGTTGCCTTTTCTCCTTAAAGTTCTTAGGCTATTTTATGTAAAAAATTAACGATCCTAATACTTTTTTATAGTCTATGAAATGTGTTGGCATAGGTTTACATTCCAATAAGGTTGCTTTTACGATGGGAGGCTTTGAACATGACGTTGCATTAGTTGAAAATTCCAAATGTTTAAATTAAGGAATAGATTTAATGGAACATCGTATCACATCTAACCATGCAAATACCCAATAAAGTTAATGTCATCCCTTTGATAAGTAAAAATCAAAGGTGCCTCAGTGCATCAATGGGATAACTCTCTAAGAACACTTTGTTGGATATACTCTCTGCCACATTTGTGTCTCAAGATTCCTAAGAGATGCTTCTAGATTCTGATTGAAAATAGACTGGCTTTGAATGAGCCTTAGTTTTTGAAAATGATGTTGCTTGATCCTAATGGAGAGCATCAGTTGGTGCCATATATTGCATAAACACTTCTTTAAATGCTAGCCTCTCTTCTAGGATAAGATCCTGGGCTTGTGGTAGAAAACCCTGGTGTTGCTCCAAGAAAAATTTGGGTGCTTGCTCCGTTCTAAATGGTAGTTGTTGGAATAAAGATTGTTTCTCCATATATTAGACTTTCCAAATATTGCATTGATTCAACATTGATTGAGCACCAATCATTATGGTGTCTTTCCCCACATAATTCACAAGTTAGAAATATGCTTTTGATAACACGTGCACCTAATTTGTCAAGCTTCTTGGAAAATTTGGTAATCACTACAATCTGGATGATAGTTGTTGGAATAAAGATTGTTTTATTGCATATTGTAGCTTCCAATATATTGGAACGATTCAACATTGATCGAGAGCTATTCACTATGATGTCTTCCTTAACATAATTCTCAAATTACAAATGGGCCATAGATAGCACGTGCACCCAATTTGTCAAGCTTCTTGGAAAGATCAACCACTTGTGCAGATAAAGAATTGATTGCATTCCTTTGACAATTTCTTTAGATGGCTATTGATAAAAATAGAATACCTTCTCTTTAAACCACTTAAAAATAAATAAATAATAAAAAAAAAGTATGGATTAAGGCTAGATTGCTTGACATTAATATTAACAAAAAAATCAAAAAATTCCTTAGCAATGGCACCAAAAACTTGTTGATTTTCACCAAGTGCATGGATCGCAACAAGCAATGCAATGATAAATTAAGGTGCCGATCCCATAAATTGGTTATCAATTTCATTAAGTACTAAACTTACAACAACCTAATTTTATTCGAACGATTAAAAATTAAAAATTAAAAACTAAATAAAAGAAAATAATAATCAAGCAAACAATACATGAAAAAAAAAACTAGGATTGCAATTTTCCTCAACACTTATTTGAATAAAACCCTACTCTCTTTACTGACTAATGACAATGAGTTGTTAACCTAGAGTTTTAATTTTTTTTATAAGTATCATCTAATGCTCTTATAAAAATGTCCCTTTCAATCAATTTACTATATTGCTATTTAAATTAAATTAAATAGAATTTCATTAAACTTAGACTCTAATTTGGTTACATATGACATGCTCTTATATTCCTATCTAACATGTAGACCACTTCATTGTAATAAATGAATATAAAATATATGTCACTCAATCCATGTCTAAACATAAAATTCTTTTTCCAAGTTCATTAAGTTTTATTAAGTTGATCGAATTGGTGATAAAGCTACTAGAAGCATTAAAAACAAGATTGAATTAACAATTCAATTGTCATTAATATCAAGAAAAAAAAATTTTCTGAACCACATGTTGAGTTTCATTGTAGCCCTAAAAAAAAAATCTAGTTCATAATAAATAATGTTCATATTTCCTTTGTCTTGACTCTCTTTATTTCTTTCTTCATATCGATCACAATATGTTATCAGCATGATCAGGTTTCTAATGGTGTAGCAAAATCTTCCAAGTTTCCTTTAATTATATCAAGGTAAGATTATCAATAGAAATGTGAGTTTAGGCTTTGAACTTTTTACTTTTTTTAAAGTGTATTTTCAATTTTAAATATCGTGAAGCTTAAATTCATTGCCCTTTAAATTTAGGGAAGAAATTATTTCTCATGGTTACTTGATGCTGAGATTCATCTTAATGCTATAAATCATGGAATATTGTTAAAGAAGGAAAGTAATCATTTCTACAAGATCATGCAAAAACAATGATTTTTCTTCGACACTATTTACACTAAGAATTAAAATTGTGTACCTTACTATTAAAAACCCATTGCCCATTTGGAATAATTTAAAGTAGATATATAAACACAAAAAAAAGATGAAAAATTCTTCCAAAAGTCCAATATGAGTTGATTTATTTGCTGCTACAAGATTTCAAATCTATAAGTGAATATAATTCAACATTATTTAAGATTAGCTCTTAATTAAAATTATGTGGAGAAAATATAGATTCACAAAATAGTCTAAGCTAATTTCTTACTTGTGGTTGAAAAAAACAATGAGCTTTTGATGAAAAACAACCAATCTTGTCCAACTAGCTCAACACCATTTCTTAAAGTGAATGTGGAATTTTCTTAAAGTAATGGATGAGCTTGTAGTGGTAAAAGAGGCATGCTAGTAAAAATTGTTAGATCTGCATTAGTTCTTCTTCAAGTTCTAACAGCAAAAATGGTAAAAAGAATAAAAAAAAGGGTGAAATTAAGGAAAATCTTGAAAAGAGTATTAAAATCAAACATTGATAATATTTGCCATAAGTTTGGAACTATAGGCCATTGATCTTGAATATGTTGTGCTCTAAATTATCGAGTTGATCTTTACAAGGCATCGCTAAAAAAAATTGTTGAATTGAATTTTTTTGAACCCACTGATCCAACTTATGATAATAAATTTTTTTAAAATGTTGATTTAGTGGCAAAATTGACCATGATTGGGGTTGATGATATCTACTAATGAAATATCTTTTTGTCTGTATTTTAAAGTTTATCATATATAAGCTTTCATTAAAGTTTTACTTATAATATAACTAATAATGTCTTGCATACTTCACATTTATTATCTTTTTATAATTCTTAAACTTACATTTTTTGTGTTACTTAAAAATTCTAGTTGATTAAGCTATAAAATTCTATTTGATTATTTCATTCTATAATTATCAATTAATAATAAAATTAGAATAACTTAAAATATATAAATCAGTTAACAAAAAGAGAGAAGCTTGATTCACTATCAAACTTTTAATTAAGGTGAAACTTTTTTTTCACCCGGACAAGAATTATCCGTGAAGACATTGCTTGTCCTAATTTGGACGTTGTGCAAATAAGACCATATTATCAACCATATAATAATAAGACCATTTTATCAACCTAATTCTATTTGATTATTTCATTATATCATTATTAAAATTTATATTTTACAAATCTAATTTTATGTCTTGACTAATAAGTAAAACTGAACTCTTCAATTTAGTCCTCAAAATAAATTTTAACCACTTATTTAATTAAGTCAAACTTAATTAAAATTTAGATTTAATCTAGCAATTATGCTTTATTATGTTTGACTCATTAGCTTTCTAACATGTTGGCAATGAGCACAAATCGTAGTTTATGACTTTTGGACACAGAGCATACGATTTATGGGCATAGATTATGAGTAGGATCCAGCAACTTGTCATGATCACCCAAATGTTGA
>JBBYHM010000020.1:8682523-8708252 GCA_038381775.1 Adansonia rubrostipa | reverse complement strand
ATTTTGTACTTTTAGGTCATTTTTGTAATCTAAATTAGAGTAAAAATCATCATTACTTGTCTTTTCATGTCTTTAGGGTTACTAGGATACTTTCACGTCGAAGTAACGCCTTAGGAGTATTTTGGTAATTTCTTTTGAGTTAACGTTTAGGTAGTCATTAGGATGCTTTTATGTTAATGATGTGCATTTAGGACAGGTTCACGTTTCTATGATCGTTTTTGAGTCTTTTAGGGTTACTGGGATACTTTCACATTGAAAGTATACCTCTAAGGCATTTTGGTAATTTCTCTCGAGTCGAGTCTTAAGTAGTCATCGGGATGCTGTTATGCCAATGATGTGCATTTAGGATAGGCTCACCTTTCTCTGATTATTTTTAAGTCCTTGAGGGTTGCCTAGATATTTTCACGTTGAACGTACACCTAAGGGGCATTTTAGTAAATTTTTCTCGAGTCGAGTTTTAGGTAGTCATCAGGATGCTTTTATGCCAAAGATGCACATTTAGGATAGGTTCACATTTTTATAATCTTTTCATGTCCTTTAGGGTTTCTAAGAATACTTTCACATCAAAAGCACACTAGAGGCATTTTGGTAATTTCTCTTGAGCCGAGTCCTAAGTAGTCGTCAGGATGTTTTTATGCTAAAGATGTACGCTTAGTATAGGTTCATTTTTTAATAATCCTTTTCATATCCTTTAGGGTTACTGGAATACTTTCACGTCGAAGGTATAATCCAAGGGTATTGAGGTAATTTTGTATTAGAACCAAGTCTTATGTGATTACTAAGATACTTTCATGTCAAAGGTATACATTAGGAATGGGTTCATAATTTTAAATTGTTTTGGGTTTTAGAATATTTTATAAATATTTTCAATAAAATATAAAATTTTTTACAAAATTAAGGCAATGTTTCCGAGCTAAAATAATATATGGAATTCTTCCTAAAATATGAGAGAGGTTCTATGGATTATTTTAATAACATGATATCTTTTTCAAAATGGAAATCGAGATTTTTATAAATTTTTTAAAAAAATGTTAAGAATTTTCGCATTCCTTTGGTCCTCCATCAAGGTGCGAAAGATATTTTGAATTTTAAAACTTTTTGTGTTCCTCAGATTTTTCGTTGGGATACAAAAAAGAATGAAAAAAAAGCTTTCGTGATCCATTAGTCCTCCTATGGAGTGCATAAAAGATTTTGATTTTCAAAATTTTAAAAACTTAATTTTTCTAACACGGAATAATAATTTTGTTTTATAAATTATTATTTCAGGAATTGATTATTAAATGCCATACATCGAAATTCGAATAAAAATTGAAATTCAAGTTGACATGTAATAAATAAGGTACCAATTTTCTGGCATCACGAGAGGGTCGATCCTTACTTATGATTAACCAACTCTCGGACCCTTTTATATGATCTCCAGTATAATCGTGTGCCTCGGAGTTAGTATTCTAGGGTTTCGTAACCCTCAAAATATAAATTCTGATAGGTGACCAATCTCATCTAGCCCAAATAGATTGGTGGCGACTCTAAATAAATAGTCATTTCGTAATGACTATTTAGGGTTAAGTCAAGTGAGCATTTTATCTTGACCACCCACTCCCCAAAAGTAAAAAAATGTTGATAATGGTATGACCTATAGAAATAAGAGAATATAAAATTATAATAAATTTAACAAATATAGGAGCGAAAATCATTTAAGTCAAGCTTAGTTAGAATTTGTATCCGGGCCACATTACGACATCGGTTTGATTAGTTCAAGGGCATACATTAATATCTCCAATTTACACTTGAGGCAATCATATTGCTCTAAGTGTCATATGTGAGAATTGTTCATTTATATGCGATAACTGTTATTATCTTGTTTCTAGACCCTACTTTTAATATTATGCTCAGTTGTTGGACAGTTATTGGAGTCAATGTATTAGCGTTATATCTAATAACATAAATATAATCAATTTTGCAAGCCTAAACAAAATGATCCGTTTCACGACTCAAGTATATAAATATGTAATTCACATTTGAAATTTTTACAACATTACATCCATGTAATTAAGATTAATCATTTCAACATGATTATTAACTTTTACTAAGTTATGCAGACTCCCATTATATCATATATGTGTTGAATTTGTACAGGAGATCAATCAAAATCATTATTTTAAATTGGGTTAAATATTAATTTGGCCCTTGTACTTTTGCCTAATACCTAAATAAAAAAATTGTCAACTTGTTATTCTTACTTTCATTTTATCATGCATATTGGCTTTTTGAACTAACATCGTTAGCTAAACACTAATGTGGCAATCAACAATGAATGAAGAGCATGAAATGTGGCAAAAAGCCATGTCATCATTACATAACAAATTTAAAAATAATTCAAAATTAAAAAATTAGAAATTAAAAATTAAAAAAATTTTTCTAAATTTTTTCTTTATGTTTACATGGAAAAAACACCATGTGTCAAGCTCTCATTAGTTATTAATTGCCATGCCAATATTTAACTAACAATGTTAGTCCAAAGGGCTAATAATTTTTTTCTTTAGGTATCAAATTCAAAATCAGGTTAAAATATAGGTACCATAACAATATTTAGTTACCATGACAAAATGAAAGTTTAGGTACCAAGTTAATAATTTTTTTCTTTAGGTACCAAATTGAAATCGGGTTAAAATACAGGGGTCAAATGAATATTTAATCCTTTAAATTTGATAAAATATCGAGCTTTGAACATAACATATATATGTTTAAACCATATGAAATATATTTAAGACATAGATAAAATTTGTGGAATGATTATACTTATGATTAATTTAAATAAAAAGAGCATATGACTAGCATGGCACTAATACGCCAGTAAAAATGGTCAAGACATAAATAAAAATAACATCCTCATAATCAACCTAATAACATAAAAAAATCAAATTTTTATCAAAATAAATTATAAAAAAATCAAAGCTTCTCAAACTCATTAGAATAAAATGTTTTAGACAACTTGATGAAGCATCAACTAGGTTGTCCTCTTGTCTTTAGCCCATGATCATTTATCCTTCTCAATCTCTTTATTCCCTACAATATTTCAAACATATTTAGTACCAAAAGTAAGGTATCAAATACCAAAAAAATGTAAATGAATCTCAAAACGAAGTCATACTGATGTGGAAACTTTTTAAAACTTGTTTCCCTTGATTGTCTTTAAGTACTCCTTGCAGTTTCTCTTCTAGTGTTCAACTTGTGTGATGGCAAGCTTTATCCTTTACCTTTATAATTTTGACTTTACTAGTAAGCTTCAAACTTTTTGAGCTTGAACGCAAATCCCATTTAGATTTCCTCTTCTTTTTTCTCTTTGTTGTTCTTGAGGAAAAAAAAGTCAAGTGGATGGTCTTCGCCGTGGTGATGGACTTTTCTACCACAATGAGCAAATTCAGTAAATGTGAAAGGGATGTCTCTATGTGGTTCATGTTGAAATTTAACATGAACTATTAATAGCTCAGTAGTAGAGAGGAAAGGATTAATGCAAAGCTCATGATCTATAACCAGCTTAACTATTCAAGATAGGAAATGCGTCATATCATTTTAAGCACATGATTCCTCACTAGGTTACCTTTTGACATTTTTGCATGGAACAATTCTTTCAAGACATTGAACCTCTCAGTGTGACTTTCTTTTTCAAATATGTTTTTAAGGTTAATTGTGATGTCTTCTGCATTCATAATCTCATGTTATTTTTGGATGTTGAGTGCCATGCTAGCCAATACATGCATGTGGCATACTCTAAGTCATCATTACAACTTTTATAAGCAGCTCTGACATCCTTAGATGCATTAGTAGTCATTTTTTTAGGAATGAGTTTTTCAAGGACATATGCCCTTTTTTACTTTAAAATAATTGTGATTTTATGATGTAGTCAATAAAATTTGGCTTGGTTAGTTTGTTTGCATCAAGTGCACTTCAAAGTGACAAATTTTAATTCATTTCACTAGTTTATATCATATATTGTGTCTATTTTGTGCGATAGGTAATCATTAATGTAAGTTATAATGCTCTAATGACTCATCGTATTATTTTATCAGAATTATAGTCCTCAACTAGAATTCAAGAAATTCAACATTTGAGCTTTTTGATGAGCTAGGATCCTTTTCATTCTTCCATCAAATTGAGTGACTCAAGAAGCCCTGTAGGAAGTAATTGAATAGGTAACTTAGTTTACTAATTGCATCTTCATGCAACCCTTAGATCAGTTTGGTGGCAACTCTTTGCTTTAATCCATCATATAAATTTCACCGAACCACTACCTTTAATGGTATGTGATCAAGTTTCTATGCATACAAACAACATATCATTAGTTGAATAAGACCCATTATTCATAACTCAAGAAATTCGAATGGAAGGTTTAACCTTAAGTGTCTCAATACGTCTCCTAAGGTCAGAACTTGGTATCTTGTTATGAACAATGGAAATAACTTAATCATGCTTATACATGGACTCAATATTTTACTTAGGAGTTTTAGGTTTATTAAGTCTTATTGCTTTATTGGATTGTATTGCATGAACATTTATTTTAAGCAAATATATGTCACATGTGTACACAAAATAAAATAAATCTTATACATACAACCTTAATGGGATGATTATGTATTTTTCCTAGCTAATTTCCTCGAGCCATTAGGAAGCTAGTTGGTCAAAATCCCATGATACCATACCTATATATATCATATATACACATAAAATAAAATAAATCTAATACATGCGACCCTAATGGGATGATTATGGACTCTTCTATTTAATTTTCTTAAGCTATTAAGAAACTAGTTGGTCAAAATTCTATGATACCGTACCAATATATATAATATATATGCATAAAATAAAATAAATCTAATGCATGCAACCCTAATGGGATGATTATAGACTTTTCTATCTAATTTCCTTAAGCTATTTTGAAATTAGTTGGTTAAAATCTTATGATACCATAACAAGTCTTCACAAGTTTCGATGGTGGTGTCTTCAGTCATTTGTCCATGATGCCATCTTTTTTTTTCATCCAATATTACAAAATTTTTTGATCTATCCTAATGCTAAATTTACAACTATGTAACATTTACATCACTGTGTGAGAAAACTCTGGTTACATTTGAAGGGGGTTTCAATTTGGAATGAAAAAGATATGATAGGGTTCACAATAATAAAAATACCATAAATAAAATTTCAACCATACATTTACCTAGTCATACTAAATTCTTAGTCCACAACTATCAATGATGTTTTCATAATCGAATTAAAAGCATAAATGTGTATGTAGCCAATTACACATGATAATCACATGTATTCTTTGCATAAATTTCATTAGAACAATTTTAAGAACATTTATGAAATTATGTACTATGGATCAACCAAGGCGATTAAAATATTTTAATCAAACACTTGACTCTTAGATAATCTTATCTCTATTAGGACTAATCATTTAATCGCATGCTATTTACCTTAAACATTTTAAGATTGGTTTCTTAAATATCTGTTTAAAAAATTAAAATCTTGATAACCCATTTCCAATTAAACATTTTAAATAAAAGGTTTCCAAACTTTAATTTTTTAGGACATTTTGATATTAGCAAAAAAAAAAAATGTTGTCTAAAACCATTTTTGTTTAAACCACCATAACTCTTAGATTTCTCATATATTAGATAAATTTTTATCTAATCTTACTAGAATATCATCCTTTAATATTAGGAATCAGATTTCCAAATTTAGGAATTGCATTCTTACTAGGAATCTAATTCCATAGGAAGTTAGACACTAACAATTTATGTACTTGGCATATGCGACCTTTTCGACCCATGCAAATAGCCTTTTGCTACCACCATTGAGGATGTTAAGGTAGCTGTTAGGTGCTAGAAAGTCCCAAAATGAGTTGCCAGTAATCGATTTATGTTAGTAATTGAAATGGTAACAAATTTACCAAGCTATATTTGGTGAAAATTGTGTGCAACAATATTTTTTGATATTTTTAATATGTTCTAGCACCTAGTTGAGCCTGTAAACCAAGTTGTATGTAGTTCAATAGATGCCCATACAAGCAGCAAAATTGTAGAACACTTCCGCATGAAAAATATTATGCAATAGGCGCATCTTTTACCTTTAATGATGCTTTAAAATTGTAGCTTTGAGATCATCGCATAGTTAAATCAAAATTAGTCTTCTTTGAGTCAAAACAAGTGTAAATAATTAAAAAATAATTTTTTCCTATATTAACGAGAAATTGGAATATAAAATTCATCAAATACAAGTTTAACTACAAAAAAAAAGAAAAATTTGGCTAAATGGCACGCCTTCAATGGTTTTTAACATCCAATTATTTAAGTCATAATTTTATACACTTTTTACCAATAGTTAAACACTTTAATTGAGATCTATACACTTTAATAGCATATTGCCAAAATATTTAAAAAATATTTTCAACAAGATTCAAGTCCGAAACCAACAGATCAAAACATGCAACACTAATGTTTATCATGATGAACTGATCATGCTTACTACATGTAATTGGCAACCTTAAGCTTTATATGTATATTGAGATTGCATCTTATTGTCATGTTTGATAATTATTAGACAATGGATTTCAAAAATCATAATGAAACAAAATAAAAGCAGCAAAAGATAAAAACAAAGAAACAATTAAACATCCTTGCAAATCTTGAATTGGCAACAAGGGCTTCTTAAGAGATTTCCCAAGATCACGAATAGTCCAAGCATTTTGCCTCCAACCACATAGATGAAGGCTTAACATGTATTAGTCTTTGAGCATTGTTAATGCCTTGTTTTGATAATACCATGATTAAAAACATTTTTATGAATTCAGTTTCTATGCATAAGGATCTTGTGATTGTAACACTTTGTAATTCTTTTGGAAAGTTTTTTAAATTCCTTAGGTTTCATCTAATTAGTGAATTCATGATTGTTAGTCATGTCACTAGCATGAAGGAAAACCATGTGCCACTAAAATTAGTGACATGTTTGCAATTAATTAATGGTATATCAATGTCCTAATTTGATTGGTTCAAGGGCATAAATTAACATCAACAACTTCCATTAGATTAACTTTTTCTCGTTGATTTAGATCAGCCTCTGTTACCACCATGTTGATTTGATATACCCTTACGTTCAATAGGTCTAACTTCAATACTTAAGGTAGACTTTAAACTTCACCCAGCCTTTTCTTGCGAGTATCGTCACTCAAGATCAAATCTTGAATGCATTTTTACTTGAATTTAGTAATTCTAGATGAATTGTTGTTTACAGCCAAAACTTCCTAATAAGCTAGTAATGATTAAAATAGCACCAATGCTTGGATCTTATCGTGAAAATTAATATCAATAGAACTCAATTGGGTTTTGTGTCGAGCTCATTGATATGATCCATAACCTAAGCACCTTTAGCCATCTTTAAGTTGAGCAGATGACGTATTAAATGTACCTTGTTGGATGTAGATGGCTTTACATAGATGTTTGACATTATCTTCTCCAGATCACTGATAATCGTCTTATTCATAATGTTGTATGCAAGGTTTTGAGCCAAAGTCAATCTAATAGTTCATAACGCTTGCCTGTCTAGTAACTCCCATGCGTCTAGATCCATAGTTTTTGGTCTTTTCCAAATAGGGGCTCATCATGCTTCTTTTATACCATCACTCCCACTTATCCTTTCAAACCTGAAGTTCTGATACTAGTTGTTGGAAAACAAAATCTTAATCTAAAGTAACAAGATTAAAATGCAAAAGAAACCATAAGAACATTAAAAATTAAAGCAACACACAAGAACACCAAATTTACGTGGTTCAAAGAAAACCTTGTTACATCTATGGTTGTATTGTGCTTCTTTTACTGTGAAACAAAGTTACACCACAACACAACAAGATAGTTCATCACCTCTTTAAATAACAAAAATTAAGGGTAATCTATGTAATTTAAAATTGTTAGTAAATCCTTTCTTAATTGGCGCGACCCATGCAGTTCTATTAGCACATATCAAGCTTCACTTCTAGCAAGCACATATATCAATGAAAGAGAAAAGGCTATATTTAGTAGAATACTTGATTTCCTTTTTATGTATATATATTTGTTTCATTTTTGGATGGATGGCTCAGGATAATCTTTTATGATTTGCATAAAATCAGATATATTTTCAGGTATGAAAATTTAAGGCCTCAAGTTTAGGCTTATTCTCAACGATCTGTTTAATAATTAAATTTCCTCACCCTTACTAATAGCCTGTTATGGTAACTTGGATGTGGGAAAAACTGGATCAGATCCATAAATTCATTCTTTGTATAGATGTCGAACAGGTATCATTGAATTTGGGCCAAATTGAACGTCAATTTTAGACGGGTCGTAATCGGAAGTTGCAAAAATCAAAACCCTTTATGAATTAAAAACATGGCACAAGAATAAAACAGGCGAGAAAAAAAAGAGAGCCCATTTCACGATCTCATTATATCTTTTCTCGTTACAAGTTGCGAGGCTTGAACAACAAAGACGTAGAAAGATCCTCTCTTCTTTCAGTTTGCACCGGTAAATCCCAACTTGATCCAACCAAAACCTCGTGCACAATATCAAGTATTGTTTAGAGAATAACATTGCCATTATCCGCTAGTCATAGGCAGCAGCAGAGCTTGGTTACCCATCAATAATTGTTCTGTCTTCTTATTTATGTTTCAAGTTTAGGCACTTACCGATATATATAGCTTGTATTTTGATGCTGTCTTGAATTGATGTTTGACTTGCTTTAATTTTAACTTCTCACCTTCTATGTTTTGGATTCCTGGGGTATTTCTGTGTTTAATTTGACAGCAGAGAATGCAGTTTTGCTTTGTTTTTTTTTTTTTGGGTTGGATATTTCTGGAATTTTTTGCTGATAAAGATTTTCAAATTTGCAGAGTGTTATTTTTTTTTTAAACTCTTCAATTCCCAACAAATAGCAAGTTGAGAAAAGTAAGGCAGAGTCACATTATAGAGAGATCCAAAATTAAGGGAACAATCAGAGAGCACAATGAGACTCATCCCAGGTTCTGTGGATGACCGAGACGCCGAATCACTGTTCCGCGCCAACCCCATCTCCGAAATCCGAAATGTTGAATCCGCCACCAACAAACAGATCCAAGACAAGAAGGAGGAGCTCCGGCAGCTGGTCGGTACCCGTTATCGTGACCTGATTGACTCGGCTGACTCCATCCTCCAAATGAAATCGGCATCCGAGTCGATTTCTTCCAACGTCTCTTCCATCCACCATTCTATCCGCTCCCTCTCTGTCTCCGTCTTGGAAGCACCATCCCCAAAACGCCAAAGCCCTCCTAACCCTACTACTCGCCTCCGCATCTATGGGATCGCCTGCCGAGTCAAGTACCTGGTGGACACGCCGGAGAACATCTGGGGCTGTCTCGACGAGTCCATGTTCTTGGAAGCTGCCGCCAGGTATATCCGTGCCAAGCACGTCCATTCCATCTTAATTCTACCCAACGGTGATTTGGATCACAACAGCATCTTGTCCAATTTCCCTCTGCTTCAGCACCAGTGGCAGATCGTTGAGAGCTTCAAGGCTCAGATTTCCCAGAGGAGTCGCGAGAGGTTGTTGGATCGGGGCCTGCCCGTCTCTGCCTATGCAGATGCCTTGGCTGCCGTTGCTGTCACTGATGATCTGGACCCTGAGCAGGTTCTGGGGTTGTTTCTTGAAGCCAGAAAGACTTGGATATTGCAGACATTGACTGCTTCTGCTGGTAATACTAATGCTACCTCTTCCATTGCCATTTCCGCTTTCTGTGACGTTTTAAACATAATTCAGGTCACCATAGCGCATGTAGGAGAGTTGTTTTTGCATGTTATGAATGATATGCCTCTCTTTTATAAGGTTATTTTGGGTTCTCCCCCTGCTTCTCAGTTGTTTGGTGGGATCCCAAATCCTGATGACGAGATCAGGTTGTGGAAATCTTTCAGGGATAAGTTAGAATCTGTAACGGTTATGCTCCATAAAAGTTTCATTTCTGGCACTTGTTGGAGTTGGTTGAGGGATTGTGGAGCACAGATCGTCAGTAAGATTAATGGGAGATATCTCATTGATGCTATACCTAGTGGCCAAGACCTTAGAACTGCTGAGAAGTTGATAAGGCAGACTATGGAAAGCAAGGAAGTGTTGCAAGAGAGTTTGGAATGGCTTAAAAGCGTTTTTGGGTCTGACATTGAGTTGCCTTGGAATAGGATCCGAGAACTTGTTTTGGAAGGTGATTCGGATCTCTGGGATGAGATATTTGAAGATGCTTTTGTGCGGAGGATGAAAATGATTATTGACTCAGGATTTGAGGATCTGACCAGATCTGTCAATGTGTCAGATGCGATCCACAATATCATGGTGACTGCTGGTGAGAAGGTGGATTTTGAGACGTATTTGACTAGGCCTTCTACAGGTGGTGGGGTTTGGTTTACAGAACCTAATAACTTTAAGAAACCTGGCGTACTATTGGGAAATAGAGCACTACCTGAGGAAGATAATCTCCAAAGTTGTCTTAATACCTACTTTGGTCCTGAAGTGAGCCGAATTAGAGATCAAGTGGACAGCCGCTGCCAAAGTGTTCTTGAGGATCTATTGAGTTTCTTAGAATCTACCAAGGCATCTGTGAGGTTGAAGGATCTAGTTCCTTATTTGCAGAATAAATGTTACGAAAGTGTGTCAACTATATTGGCAGAACTCAAAACTGAACTTGATATTTTACATACTGCCATTACAAGTGAACACGAGGAAGGTGAATCTGTACCTCCTCCTATAATCGTTGAGAGATCTCTTTTTATTGGGCGACTCTTGTTTGCATTGGAGAATTACTCCAAACACATTCCTTTGATTCTTGGATCTCCACGATTCTGGGTGAAATACACAGCTCCTGCAATTTTTGAGAAGCTACCTTCCTTGTGGCAATCTAGAGCTGTCAACAGTTCTCCTTTCTCTGACAGCTTTGGAAGGCAAATACTCACTAGTTCCCAGAAGCAAAGTTCATCTGCTACTGCTGCACTGCTTGGAGCAAATGAAAGTGCAAGCCCAAAACTTGATGATCTTTGTAAGATTATGCGAGAGCTGTGTATGAGAGCTTACAGCTTATGGATATCATGGCTATCTGATGAGCTTTCAGTTATTCTCTCTCGGGAGCTTGGACAAGATGATGGGTTATCTGCAACTACTCCCTTAAGGGTAAGCGTTTGCTGGACCACTTCATTACTCTCTCTATCTTTCTCTCTGTCTTTGTTTGCATGACAGTAGCTCGGAAAATGAGGTTATACAGAAGCATGGATTTTTTTTTTTTTCGTCAAGAGTTGTACTGTAACTTTGTTAGTGGCAAAAAATAACAAGGTCTTTCACTATTGAAGTTTAGTCTCCTTCAACTTAAGCTCCATATACTGCACCTCTGTTTGTTCCAACATTACTTTCCGGTCAAAACATCTTATCAAACTAGCTTCACAATCTGAATAATCTTTTGCACATATCTTTCCCTAGAAGTCATTAACGAAAATTTTAACACCATTCTAGTGTGCCATGGACAGCAAGATTTGCTGGTCCAGCATCATGAAAAGGTTTATGTACTTCCATATACGGTATCATCATCAAAAGACCACTCTTTGTTTAATCCAAAGTATCATGGTTGCCTTCTGGGTTCTTTATCAAGTTTCATTCATTCCTTCTTTGTAAAGGTTGCACTGCCTTTGAAAAATCCTTTAGTCATATTTCTTGACTCTGCCTATTTTGTTTGGTGGGCTTGTTGTCCTCCTTCACGTCCTCCACTGTGACCGTTCAATGTTTATAAGCAGAAAAACTATGTTAACTTTAAGATATCTTCACTCTGATATCAGTTTGATTCAGTGCAGAAATAGAAATAATAAAAGAAGAACCAAACAGTAAAACAAAACCAGAACTGATGCAAAATCAAAGTTGGAACATGATAACTAGGGTTTAGGGTTATGGAACCACTTATAGATAATGGTTCAATTGAATAAGACTATACAACATATCCAAAGACTATTTATACTAGGGTTGCTGTATCCTTTAATCCAAGCCTTTGGTCTGCTTAAACCCTATCTAATCCTAGCCATTCAAACTTAATAAAAGATCACATGCCAGTCAACTGACTGCTTAATAAAATAAAATCTAAATTACTAACAATTAACTCAAGTAAAACACAACACACATAAGAAAACTGTATTAAGATAAGCAATTGGGACAAATTCTGGAATTCTCTGCATCATAAAAGAAGTGTTTCTGACGTGGAGGTCATTGATAAATATATATTCAACTGCCCTAGGGTCTTTCAATGGTAGAGATTTTTTCTTTCATTTTTTTAGTTTTATGGTGGTTCAAATGGTGGAATGCAAAGTGCTTCTTTTCTATCTCCTGGCTGCTCTATTCAATTATTATATCTTTGAAGGTTACTAATGATCAATTATTTTACATGAGTAGTGGGAATGGGATGGAATCTTTTTGGAACTTCCTCTTATTGTTTTGATTTAACAGTAATGATTTTCAAAAAGGGGAATTATCATGTTCACTAGTGATTTTTTTTTTTTTTTGACTTATGGTGTTGAATAATGATGTAGGACAGCTGGGGAGTTTTCTGTTTTAGATTTTTTTTTCTTTTTTTTTGTTTTGATTTGTTTTCAAATTTGACAATAGAAAACATTTTGTTAAACTTATGCTTTTGTATAATTTGAAAAACTTAAAATATTAGACATGTTTGATTACCGTAATCAATTGAAACATGATAAGGATTTTTAACAATATTAAATTAATTATTTATGATTGTGATGGTTGAACAGCTTTATTCTTATTTTAAAAATAAGTTTCTTCTTAATAAACGAGTCTCTGTATGAATTTTAAGGTGAATTTTATCCTTTGCTATAATTTTTCAATGGCTTTTGCAATTACCCTCCACCAAAACAAATAACTCTAGCAATAAGATATTAAAGGAGGTAATGCGGTTAAAACCCAAAACCCAATAGCTCCATCATCCAATATTCTACAGCCAAAGCAAACACAAGGCATGTGTATGAAATATTTTATGGTTAAACTTCCCGATAGGGTACATAATCTATTACCCATTCCTTTTTTTTTTTTTTTTTCCTTTCATTGCAAAATTCTCTCATGAAAAGTCCATAGGTCCATTTAAATATTGAACAGTTTGACTAAAAAGGGTAATGATTCAAGTGAAATTCTTATGAAAAGATAATATCAGAAACCTATTCTCCACTTTTAAATACGAGTTCCTGTATGCCTTCCTTTTGTTGATAAAAAATGTTTGAGGAAAGTGGAAGAATAGAGAAACAATTGCTTAATGCATAAGGCCCTTTAAGTAGGATGAGAGATTCTTTGCTTAAGGAGTACACTTGGGACAAGCAACTGAGGATTGTAGGAGCAATGAGAGGAAAAATTTGGAATGATAAAGGAATATGGAGTTCCTTGTTTGATCTTTTTGCCGGTGAAGAAACAAAAGGAAAGATATAAACTTCTAAAAAATGCATAGAGGGTATCATTCTTGATATTTGAAGGGGGAATGAAACATCCATTGCTGACTCTGCATTTTTTATTGGACATGTTCTGGATATTTTAGGAAGTGCCAAATTCTTGTTTCCTACAATTTCCATAACTTGTTTCGGAAAATTTTGAAAACGTTTAGACAAGGATCAGCAAAACCTAAAGCATAAGACAAGAGCAATCCCTAGGTTTGATTAGGATTTATGGCGATTTCGGAGTATGAAATACTTTAGAAAATACGGAATATCGAATACAAAGAAAGAGAAGAAGAAAAATCACTAAGTCTTACACCTGTGTTTACTTAGGGATCACACTTAAGGTTGATTGGAGGAATCCCTGTGCTTCACATGCATGGTTCCTTAGGGGTCAAACCTAAGGTTGATTGAAGGAATCCGTACGCTTCACACATAAGGCTCCTTAGGAGTCACTCCTATGTTTGATTGCGTTCCACAATCACAAAAGCAACAATGTTGGACATTTTATGTTTCTAGTCTATATCTCTAAAAGCAAACAAGAGTATATACAGACAGCTAGTGTTCCTATTCTCATAAGAACTAGTATTCCAAGCTTTCCACATAGCATAAATATTTATGTTATATTATGTTGATATTTATACAGAGAGCTAATAGAAAACTAGGAACTTAAATTATAACAAAAGCCAATAACATAGGGGAACCCAATCTAAGATCCTAGATGCAAAATCTGATTTCCCTGCAAACCAAAAAATTATGAAATACTGTTGAAGCTGAAATCAAAAGAAAACAGAGTAAAATCAGATTCTACAACTCTAACCTAAAGAAAAATAAATCTAAAATTCAAGAGCAACAGTAAAAAAGTATGCAAAGTCCCCATTAAGCTTTTCATAATTGAATGGGTAATTTTGGACATGATAGGAAAGCATGAGAAAAGTGCATCATGTTTAATAAACAAGACAAAGTGTAATAAACATGACATGACATGCTTAAACATGATAAATATGACATGTTCAATGCATTTATCATATTCGTCTTTAGGATTTTGACAAATTAAATAATTTTTGTTGTGTTATGTTTACACGAGTAACATGGAAAAAACATAAAACACACATTCATATATGATTTCCTAGGTCTGAACACCTTTGGGTGCTTCCATTGTGGTTCATCAGGGGTGGATGGTTTTGAAAGTACATTTGCAATACTTGAGTTGTTTCTGCAGCTTCTTGAGACTTTTGCAGTGGCCCTCCATATTTCCTTTTCATGTGCAAGATTTGCATTCTTATGCGTGTATGTGCGCACGTTTATACACATTTCATCATATATTTTCATATTTTACATTTTCTCTGTGGCATGTAGAATGCTGAATATGATATATGAATACAACAAACTAGTTCATTAGTCATCACAATATTCGTGCTGGATGAGAAAATTATTGCATGTTGCCTTGTCTCAGGTGGCTATTTAATGCCTTTAAACTATCGTCCATTCAAATTAATTTCGTTTGCTTGTGTAATGTAAGTATGATGCTTTTAGGCATGTTAAGTCCCAAAATGCAATTATGTTTCATATAAGCATATTCATCTATCTTTTTATATGTTGCTCAGGGCTGGGAAGAGATAGTTGTTAAGCAAGAACAGTCTGATGAGGGGTCATCAGAGATGAAAATATCACTCCCATCTATGCCTTCTCTCTATGTGATCTCCTTCTTATGTCAAGCATGTGAAGAAATTCATAGCATTGGAGGCCATGTTCTTGACAAAGGAATTGTGCAAAGGTTTGCATTAAGCCTCATAGAAAAGGTACAAAGTTTGTCTTGTATCATGTTTATTGATTATTCTAGGAACTCTGTAATTTTCTTGTTTGTATTCTACATGCCAAAACAATGCTGTGTGTGCTTTAATTGCTTTCTTGATGTTGTTATTGCAGCTTTTATCCCTTGTGGAGCT
The DNA here is from genome assembly GCA_038381775.1 of Adansonia rubrostipa. Classification (NCBI taxonomy): domain Eukaryota; kingdom Viridiplantae; phylum Streptophyta; class Magnoliopsida; order Malvales; family Malvaceae; genus Adansonia; species Adansonia rubrostipa. Next base: position 8,692,777 of record JBBYHM010000020.1, on the reverse strand, counting down.
TTCTTGTACACAGCTCCATGCAATATGGTTTTTGATGTCTCCACTTCTTGGATTATTGGGGTCTTATTAATATAAGATTGGGATTGACCATCTGATTTGCTATTCCATTTTTGAATACTAGAATTTGTGACAACCGCGATGCGGGTGGGTTTTTCTTTTTCTAAAGAAATTTTGAGTAGAGGTTTTTTTTTTTTCTGAGCAAGCAGTTATTTTTTTTGCTAGACGAGAATGTAGTTATTTAGGTGGTTTTTTTAATGTAAAAGTGGGAGCTTCTGTAAAGTTTTTAAATAAAAAGTTTTATAAAAAACATTAAAGGACATTAACATTCCTTATTCCACATTTATTATGATATTTTTCAATCTTTTTGGGTAATTTCCGTGAGTTGTCATTTGAATCCTGATACCAACTTTGGGGCTTTATTATTAGTATAGGTGCAATACTTGGGTTGCAACCTATTTTGATTTCACTTGGGTTTAACACGGAAGGAAGCCAAGCTTTGAGGTGTCATTTACATAATCAATACATTGGTTATTAAGCCAGATGATTGTTTTGTGTCCATTCAGTTTAAGATTGCTTTCTTATTTATTTCCCTTGAATAAGCAGGATGACATAACTATGAGCATATAGTGTATGCATGGAGAAATTTAAATATGCTAAACCAGTGTTGTCAAGGCCTACACCTAGGTGTTGTTCCTTAGTGTCAGACAACAAAAGCACCTTAGACCCTTTCGAGCAAGGTTCATTTGATTAGGCGCATGTCTGGTGTGCTTAAGCATGCTTTATTTTGTAAAGAAAGCACAAAAAGAGACCGCCTAATTGAAATCCTCTTTAATTTCTTTGATTTTTAACTTTTTTTATTATCTGTACCTTTACTAGTGAGAAAGATGATAATATTGAACTATACATTTCTCAATATTTATGTATTCAATAACAAATATGGGAAAAAGGGTTCTAGTGCTTAGAGTGCATCTTGTGCCCTTGACAACAATATGTTTAACATAAAAGATTACCACACACTGTCCTTAAAATTGGTAAAAAAGAGAAAAATCCAGGTAGTAATAATAAAATAAAAAATACAGTAGTAATTTACATTTTACCTTTTTTAATGCTCGATATTCCACCCTCATAAAAAGATATCAGATATCTATATATGTATGTATTTGTATTTGAGGTTGTTAGTGATTGAACCATGGTTATTGGAATTAAGAGTCCAACACTGTGTGGACAAATCATATGGCTATTGGCTAAATGGGAATCATATATTCAATCCAATGTATGTTTTTCCTTTTCCATAAGATCTTATCCTAGTGTGAAGAATAGACTCTTAGACTCTTTGATAAGTGGTCTAATTGTTTAAAACGAGAATTCTAGAAGCTGAAAATACTGTGAGAATAAGCTCTTTGATAGAATCTAATGTTTTGAAAACATTGTAGATGTAAAAGAGATTGGAAGAGACTGAGTTTAGTGAAGGCAGCATAAGAGGACTAAATAGCCATTGATAGATGAATTCTAAAGACTAGTAAATGCTCCTTTGAATAAAAGTTAATCGTTACCGATCCTCTTGGTTTTCTTTTGGTATCATTTATGAGACCAGAACTGCATTTACGAGTGATCCTTCTCTGTAACTGAAATTTTTCTAAAAGAAAGAAAGGACACTAGGCTAGAATCAGGGTAGGTTAGTTGATTTATTCTTAGTTGGTGTTCAATTAACTGATGTAAGCCTGTCCGCTGTTAGATTTCTCCTCGTCGCTGCAGCAGAAGTAATGAGTGTTATCACGTTTGCTGCTTAAAAAATCTCCTTTTATGATAAAGGGGAATAAAGAAATCTTATAAATCCATATATGGTTGTTAAGACCTACTGGGGAAATCAGTTTAGCCTCCAATCTATATATGTTACACCAGATGGAGAACTATCTCTATAACGTAAAGACTCTCTCTCTCTGGCTTGTTTATTGCACTTCCACTAATGTATTTGAGGTATCATCATGGGAAACAAGAGAATACTTTTCTTAAGAGTGAAAGCAGATCGATATGCACCTACTTTCTGCATATAAAAGTTCATGTATCTCAGTTTCTTCCTCAATGCAAAACAAAAATGATTTATCTCAGTCTGCCTTTCTCATCTCATCTGGCTCTTTTCTTGTATTTTCTCTTATTCGGCTTTCTTTTTTCTACTTAAGTTTCCTCTAGAAGCTTCTGCTTATTTTGTATTATAAGAATTGGATATATAATGCAATATTTGTGTGTTTGTGTCTATATACGTGTGTGTGTGTGTGTGTGTGTGTGTGTTGTCAAGGCGTGCGCCTAGGCACGCCTGTGCCTTGCGCCTTAGTATTTGACAACAAAAGTGCCTCATACTCTTTTGGGCCAGGTGAATTTGATCAGGTGCATGCCTGGGTGCACTTTCTTGTAAGGCAATAGGCATAAAAAAACCAGTCTGATTGAAGTTCAATTTAATTTGAACTTTTTTCATTAGAGGTAGCTTTACTAGCAAGAAAGGGGATAACATCAAACTCTCTACTTGTTGATATTTGAGTGATTCAACAACAGACATGAGACCTTATGGAAATCATGCATATTGGCCAATAAAAAGGGAAATCATGCATATTGGCCAATAAAAAAAATTGAGTTTTGTAGATAACTTGGACCACTCTTTAGAATTTATTACCATAATCATATGGGTTGAGCTTATTACACAGACACACACACACACACAGAGACACACACAGACACACACACACACACACATATTGCGCCTTACTTCAGTCAGGTGAGTGTTTTTTTGTGTTGCGCCCAAGGCATTATAAGGGCTCTATCTCCTTGCGCCCTTGACAACATTGATATATATATATATATATATATATGTACGTATGTATGTATTTGGGGCTAGTGAAAGCTTTATGCTAATTTTTAAAATGTAGGGCTAAGTTTTGCATACATGTTTCATTTTCTGGCATCTAGCCTTTTAATACATGGTTCCCTTGATACTTTTTACCAAGTTACTCTCTGAATTAGATAAGTTATGTTTAAATGGGTATATTACTGTTCACCATGGTATCTCTGATCATGAAATTGGTATTTTGATTTGGAGAACTTAATGTTTTTGAGTTGTGTGGAGTATGATTTTGTGCATGCAAAGTTGTGCTGCTTTAAGATGGGCATGTTCAATGGTGCAAAGAAAAGAAATGAGAAGAAAAGAAAAAAGACCTTCAAGTATTCATTAGGTTAATTATTCATTGGTCCAGTATGGTTTGCATATTTATTTAATAATGGTGATACAATTTAGGTTTTTCATAAGTTCTTTTGGTCTCTTTACATGTTTCTGTCCAACTTACGTGTTTGCTGTGGACTTTGATTTAGGAGTTTAATGACTGTCCTGTTGCTCTTGTTTTATGTAAAAAATTGTTAATCTTGAATGTGAAATTGGTTTTCAATTTCTAACCTTAAGACATAAAATGAGATGTACATATAAGGTCAAAAATGCTATAGTGAAGGAAGAAAATAATGCTGTTAATGGCGGTTAGAATGTTAGCTTATATTGGATATAGTAAATCGCAGCAGAGAAGGGCTCAATCTGTATGATGATTTTGGAGGCCATTGACAATCTCCAGTTGACTGGGTTGAAGCAATTGATTCCAAATGAGTTTCTTAGGAGTATGTAGGCACAATGGACCGATGATTAAAGTTCTTGAAAATAAGCGTTTACTTTTATGCATTTACTTTGGTCCACTTATTTTGTGCCACTGCAAGAGATCCATTCTTTTTTCCCTTTTCTTGGTTTGCATTTTTTTGTTCTCTCTCTCTCTCTCTCTCTCTCTATTTCTCTTTGGGGCGTGGGGATGCAAGTGTGGTTGTGGTGTTGAATTGCTTTGGTGTTTATCTCAGATTAGACTTAGTTAAATCGCTGGAATTTTTGCATTGTAAAAGATATGTTCTTGATAAACCGCATTGGTAACTATAATTTCCATAAATTTTTACTTGAAAATAGGATACAAGTTCTATGTCTATGTTCCTTAGAAAGAAAATTAATTGTTCATTACTTCTGTCTGAAGTATTGAATTATTTCATTAAATGAACAAAGAAATTATACTTCTATCTTGATAAGTTTCATATGTTGGATTCTTTTTCCAAGTAACAATGCTTTGTATGCCTGTTTCTTTTTCTAAAATATAGACTAGCTCAATTATGTTTGCTAGCTTCTCATTGATTTCTATTCTTGTTGGGCTAATCTGCTATTATAGTCCAGTTGGCTAAGTGTGTTTGGTTCTTTTTTCTTTTTGTTTTTATTCATCATGTAGGTCATTTCTATTTATGAGAACTTTCTCTCTACTAGAGAGGCCAGTGGAGCTCAAGTGTCAGAGAAAGGAATTTTGCAGGTCTTGTTGGACATAAGATTTGCTGCTGATGTTCTTTCTGGGGGCGATTTAAATGTAAATGAAGAATTATCTAGAAAAACAAAGTCTAAATCATCATTCAGAAGGAAGCAGGACCAAATTCCGACAAAATCTGTTGTTAGAGACAGTGTTGATGGTCTGATCTATTCTCTTTCGCAAAAATTGGATCCCATTGATTGGCTGACGTAAGTGTTTCCATATCTGTTTTACGTGTTGCGTAGAAATCCATTTTTTAATAATACTTCTAAAAGTTTTAACAACTGTTAATATTCTGTTTTGCAATCATATTATTATTGTATTTTAGTGGTTTCATTACTAATTCTAATAATCCCTTCAAATATTTATAGTACTTTAATCCAAAAACCCCATGACCAAATTTCTGGCTCCACCATTGTCCTACGTTGTCATGATAATTTATATGATAGGAAATCTCTAGTTTTAATATAAAAGCGAGCATCTTTTAAGTTCTTATAAATTTTTTTTACCCTTAACTAGTTTCAGCAAGCTTAAGTGAGAATTTAATGCATATGGATGGGAGGAAATTTATAAATATGGACATGTCTTGTGCCCTCGCCCTCCTTTACATTATTGTCTTGTTTGTGTTGGATATGGACATGCCTCCCAGCTTGGCAGGACACACATCAATGTGGTTGGATATGCCAGAAGATTTTCTTGTTAAAAGAACTTATTTGAGAATGAAAATAACGTGGTTGGACTCACGGCTAGGACAAGTGAGTAGCCTAGGGGGGGAGGAAAAGGTATGACAATGTTGCCCTTGACATTGACAATAGATACCTGCTAGAGTTATGAGAGAAAGGGATAAAGATCTGGGAGGTTAATGAAGATTATGAGAAGGAAACGTGGGAGAAAATACTGAAGGCCTGAATGTCTGCTGCTGTTATTCACCTCTAAACTCTAAGCACATTGCAAGTGCTGGGTGCTGTAATTTACTACCATGGACCTTTCCTGTTAATAGAAGTTTTCTGGTTGTTTTACTCGAAATTTCAAAAGTTTATATTGCAAAGTTTCATCTTTTGTTTATCAAAACGAGGCCATGGGTTTTCTTAATCAAACTGTATAAAAATCAGATGAAATTGCCAATGTGTCATATGCCTTCTTGTGGGATTAAGGCATGAAAGCATATATATGTGTGTGTGTATATATATATATATATATATATGTATCTTCTAATATATGGTATTTTCTGAATAATTTTAAGGTATGAGCCATACTTATGGGAGAATGAGAGGCAGTCATACCTCCGGCATGCTGTGCTCTTTGGGTTCTTTGTTCAGCTTAATCGGCTGTATACAGATACTATACAGAAACTGCCTACTAATTCAGAGTCAAATATTATGAGATGTTCCGTGGTTCCTCGTTTCAAATATCTTCCAATCAGGTCAATGTTTTACTTTTTTTTTCTATGCAGTCTTATTTTCACTTTACTCAAAGTATGGCATAAGTTATTAATTAAATGGTTCTCTTATAATTTATGGTTGGTCATGTAGTGCTCCCGCATTGTCTGCTAGAGGGAATACTGGGAAACCTATTACGGCTGCCTCCAATGATATTACTTCAAGAAGTTCCTGGAAAGCTTATACAAATGGAGAGCTTTCTCGGAAAGGTGATATGGATGACAACCCGAGTTTTGGTGTGGCAACGCCTTTCTTAAAATCTTTCATGCAGGTGATGCTATTCAATATTTTTTACGTCATTTAAAAAGGTTCATCTAATTCCTGCTGTTGTGTGAGTTAAAATTTTTTTCATTTAAAAGTGTTGTCCGCTTCAAAGTATGCTTGCTGATGCCAGTATGCCTTGCCATTGGCTCTACTCTAGAGTCTAATGTACATTGGTTGGAATAGATCAGTTTGGTTTTATTTGAGCCAGTCTGGAGAGAGTCAATGACAGTTCCACCCTTTGTTGTTTTACCTCTTAGCAAATAATACCCCATAATTTTTCTTTTTCCTTTCATTTGCACTTAGCACCTTGAGTTTCAATAAAGATACCTTTTAATATAAGGGTATTCTTGCAATTTGCTGGACAAAATTGGTGTTATAGTCCCATATGATAATGGAATAAAGCCTCAGGTTGTTTAAGTGCCAAGGAAAAGAAAGTTATTTACAAAAATAGGAAATGGCGAGGGGTCTAAATGTACCCTGGAGGTACTATAAACTCAAAACCATTGAATGTTGTTGAAAAAGTAAAACCTTGCTATCTAACAGACAGAAGATACACATGCATATACACAGGTTTATTTTTGGAGGAGTAATTTATAAAACTTTGAATATTTACATTGTTTTAGTGGTTCCATTAAGTTATGGTGAAGGGGGAACACATTTCCAATTAATGCTGGCTGACGTATAACATCCTTCTCAGAAATAGGCAATGTCACATTGGAAGAAATCAGCTAATGTTTTTATTTGTTCCTTGATAAAGGTAGATTGTTGTACATGGCAGCAAGGAGTAAATTTGAATAACTTACTTTGTCAGAGGACCAGTAATCATGAGCAACCCTAAGTAGAGTCATGCCTTTTTAAGCTAAATCTATTTTTTCACATCCCTACCCCTGTGGACTATTACAATCCTTGTGTTCTTTTGCTCAACAATGGGCAAAAGAAGGTAAATGAAGAGCTTTCCAGAAGTGAACTGTGATAATGTACTTTCGTAACAGAGAATAGTTGTTTCTAATAGTTTCCCGACAGGAATTGTTCTTATTGAATCTCAGCTGGATTGGTCACAATTAGTGGTGGGTCTTACACATGAGGAAAAAAAATGGAGTGAATCTCAAGTCTCAGCCATGTGTAAATATGCAGTTAGGTCAGGTGGCTTATTGTGAGTTCGATATACTTTAGCAAAATTTAACTTGTTAAATAAGGTTTCAAGTTAATATCTATAATTATTTATAGTTGCTTATTATCTTAAAGTTGTAAATATTTAGGCATATATGATTATTTAGCTGCCATGTTAAGGCATATTAATATATGTTGATAGTGATTTCTCTTGTGATTGGGCAGGTTGGCAGCAGATTCGGAGAGAGCACTTTAAAACTGGGATCCATATTAACGGATGGGCAAGTGGGTATATTCAAGGATAGATCTGCAGCTGCCATGTCAACTTTTGGTGACATTTTACCTGTACAAGCTGCTGGACTTCTTTCATCCTTTACAGCTACCAGATCAGATTCTTGATTAAGTCTGCTTCCAGATTTAGACGAATGCTTTGCTTATGCCCAACATCTACGATAAATGATGGGGGTACAGGACCAACTATCTTGCACCGTGTGGCATGGCATTGGCAAGGGTATATGTTGAATTAAAATAAGATATATATATATATATATATTTGTGAAATTTAGTCTGTTTTTGGTTGCAGTGCTTCTTTGTTTGTCCGCTTCTTACTGCAAGCATTTACTTCTAGTTAGAGAGCAATGTCTTCACGGTCACTGCGTTATTCATATTATATAAAATAACTTAAAATTATTTAATTGTGGAAATTTTGTTTTGTTTTTTTTTTTTAAATTGACATTTAATATTTACTGTGGGTAGCTTCAAAAATTAAAAAAAATAATAAATCAACGCTTTTTTTTGCTCCAAATACATTGGAAAAAAAAGCTAATCTAATATTAGTAGAACTGAAAAAATAGAATGCAAAATACTAATACAATGGAAAGAAAATAATTGTCCTTTTTTTCCTTATAGTTTTTGGATTTCGTTGTTACCGTGAGTTTTATGCAATCGATAGGTTCATCTAGAAATTCCCTCAAACACAATTTAGATTGTTGAAAAGATTTTTTAGGCTCACCAAAGGACGAAAGTAAGGATATTTAAAAAAAATAAAAATTCTTATTTGAAGAGTGCATAATTGGATGGATACACTTTCACTAGTCGATTTGAAATCCAATTTGGGATTTTCCACGAGGGAAGGGAACCTTAGAGAGTAGCCGTAAGCCGAAGGAAAAGGCATCAAAAGAAAAGGCTAGATTGTTATCATAGCCTAGTCTATGATATGTTATTCAACAGACAGAGAACAAAGGGCTCATGTAGCTAGTTTATCCTTGGTATTTGCTTCGAAGCTACTTTTACTTGGCTATCCCACTTTAGCCCTTTAAACAAAGGGTTCAAATGAATAACCTGATTTACTCTTGCATGGAGAAAAAAAGTGGCATTTTTATGTGTAGGACACTTTTAAATCTGTTTTAAGACAATGGTTAAACAAGTTTTATATTTGTTACATACATCTAATGTGTAATATTACTTAAAAACTTAAAAATGATTTAATGACTATTTTGTAGAGAAAAAGTGTTTTTCCTATTAGGCATTTTTCTTCCGATTAAAAGGTATATTATTAGACAAATTTTATATTTGTAATTAATTCATCTAAATTGCTCAAGTGTGTGATCTTAAACTTGCTAAGGGGCTCAAAACCAAATGTTGTCAATGATAAGGATGCACATGAAATGATGCGAATACAAATGCAAATGCATGTGCAAATAACAATAGCGATGCAAATGCATGTGACGATGCTTATGCTTTGCGAATGCATGTGAAACGATGCATGTGCTAGTGGATGATGCTAATGAAAGTAATGCCTACACTTATGAATGATGTAAAGGTTGAAACTTGAGTTGGTTTTCTCCTAAATCTAGCTTGATGTTTCTTGTCGGTTCCTTTTCAAATCAGGTTGTGCCCTAAGCTGTTCATTCTTTAGAAAAAAATCATCCATTTTTTATTCTTTTGCCATCCCCTTACCTAGATGGTTTTCGAATTCTAATAAAAGATTTGTCATTTCCACTTGACCTTCTCGTTTTCATGAATCAAGTCATGTGCTAATTTAGTGCCTTTCGGTCAAAAGAACTCTTGCCTCTTTTCATGACATCATTTTATATATATTTTTAAAAAACAATTGCTTCGTTGAAAAAGATACTTTGCTTAAATGCTGATCTAGTGAAAATTCTAGGGTCAAAATTGACCCAGAGCAAATACCCAAGCCTCTTGAAGACTAACGATCTTTTGTTGAGATATTTCTTAGATTGCTATCTAGCTTTTATAGATAGGATTGGAAGGCTTAATGCAAAAAGAGCTTTGGTTAGTCCAAAAAAATTTCATAATGGACGAAATACTTTGATATTCTATTAAGTTTCCTACTGTTAAGACTTTAATGATCACCAAGATTGGCCATGATAGATTCGGGGTTATAAGGTTAATTTGGAAAAGTGAAAGATTTGATTTCCAAAGCTAATCTTTCAAAATTAGAGCTGACACCTTAAGATATTCAGGGATTTCTGGGTATCCTTAGATTTCTCCAAATTGACTTTTTCTTTTGCAGGATCTTAGTAATCTCATGAGTGACACTAAAAGTTTCCTATTTTTGGCCCTATACTGCCCATTTTGGGTTTTCACCTTAAAGCCTTACTCGTTTATCATTTTTTTCTCTTTTTAATTGATTCGTCCATCATGCTTTTAAGCACTCAAAATAATGCAAAAGAATTAACAACTTCAAGGAATAAACTCATAACTTCAAGTAGCTATGCTTGATCAAAATGGTCTTTATAAGGTAAGTAAAGTAAGCCAAGGCTTAGGATTTAGAAAGAAAGTATATACAAGCCCAGATCAAGTATTTAGGGTGATTGGATCAAGAATTATTTTTTCCTTTGAGAGTTTCATCCTTTTTGCTTTTTAGATCAGTACATACCTTTGTTTCCTCATCTTTTTTCCCTTTTCATTTTGTTTTTCTTTTTCTCTTCTTTGTTCTCATTTGTTTTTTCATTTCCATTTCATGCTTTTTCTTGTTGCCTTTACTTTTTCCCTTTTTTCTATTTTCTTATCATGGAAGGGAATCTTAGATTTTGGACACTTGGAAT
>JBBYHM010000020.1:8631026-8676270 GCA_038381775.1 Adansonia rubrostipa | reverse complement strand
ATTTCAGGTTAATTATCATTAATGTTACATACACAAGTAACCACATATTTAATGCCATAAGTTTATTGATCCTTTTCGATTCCTCAATTGCATTGATTAGAACACAAAACAAATTCTTGGAAAAAGCTTTTCTTGCGTCCATTTCTTTGTCCACAGAAACCAAATAATTCCAAATTTGTACACAAAAATGATAGTTGGAAAAGATTTAAAGAAAAAAGATATTTCTAAATATTGATCGCTTGCTCTAGCGATTGTTAGTTACTACTTACTGATTAAGCTAACTTATAGTTCTATGACTTTTTTAAAAATTGAAAAATATAATTAAGCTTTCGTTTCTCCAACCAAAATTAATAAATGGCAACATAATGAAGCCAATGAGTTATTAACATAGATAAACTCAAGTAGTGTAAATCAATTTTACCCTCCAAAATCAAATATGTTGTTGAGACGGACATATTAAAAAGGCTAACAAAGGGCACTTGAAACTGCATTTTTGGTTATCAGCGCATGCACAGATTGATAAGTAAAGTAAACAAAAAATAATTTACTATAAAACTTGGAAAACAAAAAATAATCATGGCAATTATATATGTAGGGAAAAATGAACACATTCCACAGTTGACTACTATGTGGTTAGAAAAGTAAATAGAAACATACAGTTTCCTAAAAATAGGAAAAGCAACTAACTTTGGTTCTTCTTACATTATAATGACAAAGTAAATTGACATTAAGTGTCCAATATCAATTAATACCATTAAATTAATATCTTTTTTGCATGCTCATTGTTGTAATAAAAAGGAATAAGTTAAAATCTAACACTTGATTTCCAAATGGTTGGCAAATTTAAATGCTACATTAGAATTTATATCCAACACTAAGAGATATAGCTCCAATCGTAATTCTTAGCTTAACAAGTTATGTTTCATATAAAACTATTTTATTCTTCTTTACAAACATATATAATTTAACTAGGCAAGAATTAAACAAACATGTTTTTTAATAATACTTTAGAGTATTTCAAAAATAAAAATGAAAAACATATATTTGAGGATGTCATGTAACTCTTTCTCTAGATTGAGGAAATCCATCATGCTTAAGCAGACGGAGATGGCAAATTGTTAGTTACTACATAGTATTCCTTATTTAAATACGCCTTCTTACAGTTATTAACGGTTTTAGGTCTTTCGATATAGGATTTTAAAATGCCCTCTTAATGAATTCAGTGTGCCGAACATTGCCAGTACGTGGCTGATAATAATAGTAAGGACAACCGACTTTGGTTCTTGTTTCATAAGAATAATAAAGTCAATTTACAGGATATGTACAATTAAAAGAATTGAGGCAATTTCAACTCCAAACCATTCTATTGGATTATTGATTTCAATTAATACCTTAAATCAAGTATTTAAATCCATGGTACTTGTTGTAGCACAATTACAATAAAATCTAATACTCAATTTGAAAAAGGTTAGCAAGTGTAAATGCTAAACTAAAATGTAGATCCAACCATAAAAAATTGTTCTTGTATACGTGAAATGCTAGTATATGGAGCAATGTCCTTATAAAGTAATTTTATTCATCTTTACAAATAGGTATACATGTTCCTTAGTTGTATCTTACATAATTTCGACAATTAAAGTAAAAAATGCATTTCAAGATGTTAAGTCTTATATCTTTTTGTTTATTGATGAAATCCATGTTTTTAAGAAGATGGAGATGGTGTATCACTCTTTATGAGACAACCATTCCTTGTTTGTTTCTTATAATTACTGATGGCTTTAGGTCTTTGAATATAGGATTTTCAAGAGTTTTCTTTACAAATGCAGCATGACAAATATTTCCTAATATGAGGAGTTCACAGCTAAACTGATCAGTAATGCTTCCTATTTTGAAAATACTTATGAAAACTTCCATAACACAATGTTAACCCATTCTTGTTTCACAATTATTTCCCTTAATAATTACGTTTATTCTCTAGGGTACCTATGACTATACCACTTGTTATTAATAAAATTAGAAAGATAGAACAGACATTAAATCTTGCCATCAAGCTTAAAAGTGACACCTCTACATTAATTTGGTTGGTAAGGTGAATTTCCAACGAGATTTGTTTTCAAGAAAATTTTTATTTTTAGGGCGAGCTATGAGCATATGGGGTGAGATTTATTGGCACACAAAATGCACTGTATTTCAAGCTAATTAGCATTAATGTTATGTACATAATTAACCACATATTAATTTAATGTTATACTTTTGTCCATCATTTTTTCTTCTCCAAATGCATTAATTAAAACGTAGGACAAAGCTTGTGAAAGGCCTTTTTTGCATCCATTAATGCTAAGTGATTACAAATTTGTGCACAAATACTATGAAGACTATACCTGGAAAAGATTTGAGGAAAAATTCTTAAATTTTATTGGGTTAGATTGTCAAATGATTTGTTTTTCTAACTAATCTTTGATGACCACCATGAAATGGCCAAAAACTTAGAGTCGCCACCAACCATTGAGGCTAGGTATAATTGAGCACCTATTAAAACTTATATGTCGAGTTATGAAACTCAAAGGTTAAATCTTATGGTCTATATGTACTATGATTTAGTTAGTGGGTCCAAGAGTCTTTTATGTATGGGGAAGGTTAGCAACCCTATGATGCCTTAAATTAGTACCATCTAACCATATATTATCTTAATGTTGATTTTTTCAATTTGTAAATGTTATTACCTTTGTAAAATCCTCTTTTATGATGTAATTATAAAAAATAGTAAACTGAAGTTTTGATGATAGATTTAAACTTCCCTATGCATGTTAGAAAGTTAGGAAACATAGACTTTTTTTTATAAGACAATCTATCGGTTTGATTTAAAAAAAGATGTTTCCCTTTGAGCATTGAAGGGATACTAACATGAAACATTATCTCAGTAAATTTTTGAAATTTGATTTAAAAATATGAATGCAAAATTGTCACCAACAAATGAAATGTGTTAATAAGCATTAAAATGTAATAAATATTATGTAAAAAAACAACACAAAGCATGGATAGGAGGGTCAAACGGGATATATTTTGTAGTTGCCATCTATTATCTAGCAAAAACCAAATTAACAAGTTAGAGATATGCTTAGACATGTGGGTCAATAGAGGCAAGAACACTAAGATTTGGTCGAGAAATTCAGGAAACTAAGGGAGAGAAAATTTTGATTTTTAGTGAGATTTTGAAAAAAAGAGGTTAAAAACCCATATGGATAAAAATTTTTGTAATTTCTTAAAAATATAATATTTTTGGATATTTTTCAACCTTGGTGATAAGAAGTTAGTATATTGGTGCACTATGGTAATGTATCGACAAACTTGGTGAAAAATTTGCATTTTGCTTACCTTTGGCACACTGAACACCTTACTTTAGCTAGAAATGATAGGAAATGGATTCGTGCTTGTATCTGGCCTTTATGATGTCTTCAAAATTACCTTTTTAGCTCGCACTTTAAATTGTTAGAGGAGCATTAAAATGCTAATTTTCTTGGTTAGAAGCCTTTCAGATAGGATAATTTTTAGTGATTATATTTGATTGGCATTTAAACGCCGTACTCTTAACTATCTAGGCATGCAATTTTAGTGCATTGTCATGGTTTGGTTAATCATTTAAGATTTTTTTATGCAATCCACTCTATATTCAAACCATTTTATGTTGACATTGGAATGACAAAAGACCACCCTCTAATGCCTAGGTTTATGTCTTCACCCAATCAAAGCTTTAGGCTCAGTCAACCTCTCATGTTCTAACCCCTATAGTTCGTAGTTGAGTTTGATTGTGGCCATTTGTTTGGCTATCAATTGAATTCATTTTAAAGCTATTAGCTCTAGAGTTAAACCTTGTCATGTTAGCTTTTAAATGCCATAGGCCTTACATTTAGATTTGATTTAGTTACAAAATTAGCCAAGGTTACTCTCCCCTATTCTGACTTTTTAGTCTATGATTAAATCTAAGTATGGCCATCAATTGAATTCATTTTAGAACCATTAGCTTTAAAATCAAAATTTATCATGTTAGCTTTCGAATTTCATAAGCCTTGCAATTTTTGGATTTGAATTGGTTATGAAACAAGCTAAGGTTGCTATCCCCTATGTCAGCCCCTATAGTCTACGGTTCAATTTTATAATGCGTTAACTGGTTAACTGAATTCATTTGGGACCATTACCACTATAATTAAACCTATTATCTTTTAAATGCCGTAGGCCTTATATTCTTTTGGATTTAATAAGCCAAGGTTACTCTCCATGTTCCTGCCATGTACTTGTGTTTAAGTCTAATTGTGACCATTTGTTTAGCTATCAATTGAATTCATTTTAAAGCAATTAGATATACAATTAAACTCTTGCATGATAGCTTTCAAATGTGATAGGCCTCACATAATTTTAGCCCTGTTTAAGTGCTAAACAAACAACCAATAGCAATACTCATAAGTTATCTCTTGTCACTACTTAGATTGCCTACCTTGGTTTTCGGTAAGATCATGAGGCATTCAAATGCCCCTACTGCTAAGCCTCCTAGGTCCTAGAAACCTTTCTTTTATCATCACTTTTCACCTTTTTTTCAATAATCAATTGGTAGGCATTCGAGTACCTCCCATCAAGCTAAGCTTTTGTTCATCAAAGTATCCCATGATCTTGGTCATTTACAGATCTAGTTTGTAGCCAACCTTTGACGTATTTGAATGCCTAGGATTAGTGATTAACTGGCCCATTTTAGGATGGAATTATCCCTTCCTTTTTTCCCTTTTAGGCCATTTTTGAAAGGCATTCTAACACTAAGTTTTCAAGTCTCGTTAGTTCATGCCAAGTTTATTCTTAAAATTGATTTAGGTCTTGCTTTTGAAATCAAATTCTCAACCTTTCTTCTTAGTTTATTCATGTTTTGGGCTTCTTTTAAACCTTTTGAAATGGTTTTCTTTCTAAAGTAAAGCTTGGTTTCACTCGATTTTTATATGCTCCATTATTTATCTTCTTCAGCCATTCTCTTAAAACCTGTTTTCATCAAACTTTTAAACTTTAAATCAACCTTTGCTTGATTTTCTTTAAAAACCTTATCCCCAAATCACATATGGAGTCCTAACTTGTCTTAAGCCTTATTCAATTACTTTTTATGTAGCCAAGCTTTTATGAGATACATTTGATGAGGTCTCATTTTTATCCTTATTTGTTAAATACTATCGCATATTTTATCGCATCTTTATTTTCGTCATATTAGTATATGTTGCCAAATCACATTCAATCAAAACCTCATCTTTAAAATCATTTAACAAGAATGGTGAGATTATTGTGAAAATGTTTTGAACGAGTTAGGAACATGCTTGGAATTTTTTTCATAATAATCTCAATGTCTTAATCTCACAAGAGTCACATGAAAGAATAATCCTCTTTGTCAGGCCCTTGATTGTCTTTTCTCATGGCATTTATAACTGATATTTTATTTTGCTTATTAAATCCATACTTACATATTCATATTAGATAAATGTAGAAGCAATCATCAAAAAAATCAATTTAGTTTTTTGACTAACAAACAAAGCAATATTCTTGAGTTAAAATAATCCACGAACTTCTACCAAGTTATTGGGCAAGATTCCATCAATTATCATTTTATGACAAAATACCCTCTTTAAAATGAATGAGTGAAGATTTAAAAAAATAAAGTAAGATAAAATAAAAATAAAGCTTCCATGCTTTGCCAAGTCTATTAAGAAGTATGAAAAGATTTTTTTTCTCACTCCAAATATCAAAGTTTGATTCATTCTATAAATAAAATTATTTGTTTTTTTTCAGAGAATGGGAATTGTTATTAAATACCAAAAACTTAAATCAACTTTACCCCAGATCTAAGATGATATGTGAATAATAGGTATCGATTTATACAGGCATTGTAGAGGTGCTAATCCTTCCCCATTTATAACTAACACCCGAACCCTAATTTTTCTTTGGTTATAAGAGCAAACTTTAGGATTCATCATTTAACCCTAGATCTAAGATGATAAGTGATCAATCGATACTGATTTATATAGGTATCATGGAGGTGCTAATTTTTTTCACATGTAAACGACTCCCAAACCCTAATGTTTATTTAGTAAGAGCAAACTTTAAGATTCATCATTTATGGTTTTGGAAATTTATACTAAAGGGATTGATCCCAATAGCTGACCAATCACACCTAACGTAAAAAGACTGGTAGGAACTCTTTTACATAATCATCCCAAAATAGCTGTCAAACCTTG
The DNA here is from genome assembly GCA_038381775.1 of Adansonia rubrostipa. Classification (NCBI taxonomy): domain Eukaryota; kingdom Viridiplantae; phylum Streptophyta; class Magnoliopsida; order Malvales; family Malvaceae; genus Adansonia; species Adansonia rubrostipa. Next base: position 8,670,007 of record JBBYHM010000020.1, on the reverse strand, counting down.
ATAATTTTCAAATCCATAGCTCAAGGATTCATGCCCCATGTAGATACGACACCTTCAATACATCACCAATGCTAAATAAGTATTCTTTATAAGTAGCATTGCAATTATATAATAAAAAATTATACTTTATGTATTTAAGAAAAAAAAGATCTTCATTTCTTTTATAAAATTATAACTTTTAATTAAAAATCTTTGTGCAGACCAGTCTTGTGTAACAGCAATTGCTGAACATAAGTACAGAGACCCCATTTTGTCCAGGCCAACATCTAAGGCATCAAACATCATTATCTAAGGCACCATCAGAGTCATTCGAATGATATTAGATCAGTTCCCTTCCATTCTAGGCTAAGATGAGGTGTCCAAAGAGTCAAAGGTATGAAAATCTATATTTTTACACAAGTGTATCGATACACAGCCCTTATGTGTTGATACAAAGCCCCAACATCATTAAAGTTTCAAAATTTTACTATTTATCACAATACTAGGGGTGTTTGTAATGATACAAGCTTATGTCTAGTTAAAATGGTAATTTTTAGCCAAAATATATTGATACATAAGTAATTACATCGATACATCTTGGAGTATATTGATACATTCTTCATTGTATCAATACATTCTGGGTTTTTGCCTAGGTGTATCAATACAAAACTCATTATATTGATATAGATAGGCAAAATTTGCAAGTCTATGACATTTTTCGCTTTATGCACCATGACATGAAATCATTCAATCTTAGATATAATTTCCTAAAAATCATGTGAATTTCATTTTTGGGCCTTAAGCATTGAATTGACACATTTTAGAGAGGTCCATTAAGGGTGGCATAAGGACGTTTCACATTAAAATCTAATTTAATAAAGGGTAAGCTTGAAATTGCTCATTTAATTAGCTCATGCATGATTTTTTTTGCCTGCAAGAATTAAGATTAACCAATCAAATGTTGAAAGCTTGCCCCTTGGTACAATGACTTACTATGTTGTACATCTCAAATGTCCCAAATGACCTTTTGCTAGGTCATTTTTATGGATGAAATATTGTTTTATATAATATGATTTTCATACTTAGCCAAAGGGATAGAACACTATTATTTCAGCTTTTAAAAGACTCTACCCATTACCTAAACCCTGTAGCTTCTTCCTAATCCCTCCAAAAACCATTTTAAAGCCTTTTATTTCCATCATTTCCACCATCCAATCTTCCTTAAATTGATTCTACAACCTTAAAGCTCCTTTTCTTGCTAATCTATGGCAAAGATAGGGAAAAAAGTGAACTCAAAGCTTGAATAGTTTTAATGTCAAAGGGAAAGCTAGGATTCAAAGCCTTTTCAGTATACTTTCTATCTTTCTTTTAATGATTTTCTATTTTTCATCACTTATGTCATCTTAGTGAGCCATATCCATGTGATCATGACCTTGCTAATGCTTTCATGCATTATTGTGGCCTAGGTTATCTTTGTACTAGTGACTTTTGGTAAGGTAGACTAGAATCAAGAAAACCAAGACCATTATATCAAGCAAGAAGGCAAAAAATGGTAGCATTGATGATCTTCTTTTTCACATAATGGCCCATCATGCATACTTGTGAACAAACCTGACCCAACGAACAAAGTCACTGAATGAAGTAATTCTAAAACTTCGATGATTTTTTTCTTGATGCCTTGATGTTACTTGGATGACCAAAAATGGCATGTTTCATTTTGTCATTAGAATAACACCTGCTCATACATTTTTTACCATGTTTCCCTTTTATTCACATGCCCAATCTATGTTCAAATGTTCATTATAGCATGCTTTAAGTATACCCATGCATTTTGATGCATTTTTACCATGTTCAGATTGATTAAATGTTAAAGTATGTTACTGGTCTGGATGTTCACTCATATATAGTGTTTTTACTATCTTTAGTTCAATACATGTTTGCTAAAATGATTCTATAATTGCTTGCAAAAATCTATATTCTAAAAACGCCTAAGCTAAATCAACACTGCCTTTAACAAATAAGGTTTAATGTTGATTTAATGTTTTCAAACCATTGGTCCTCTAATCTTGGGGATAAATCAAGCTTAAATATTTGAATTCATGGCCTAATGAGAAAACATAAAATCTATTTTCATTTTTAAAGAGATTTTTAGTTTTATAACACTTTGTTTTAATGCCTTGCTTCGAACCTTGTGTTATGACTAGATGCCATGTGTAACGGGTTGTCTACTCGCTTAATTCCCTAGGACTTTAGATGGATTCATGATTCTATTATCATAGACCCTATAATTGTTAGACATTCATATGTCTAACACCTTAACACGTGACTAGAAAACCCTAAACCTAAAATTCCTCTGTTTTGGTACTGGTAACACTATGTCCTAGATTTTAAAAATCATTTCCAAACCTTAAATGACTTTTTTAGAATTTTGTGATATTTTTCCCTTAAAAGGAATTGAATTACCTTTCCAACGGTAAAACATTTACCCTTGGATATGCCTGGCTAAAAGAGTTATGATTTTACTAATCTTTGCTGTTTGTAACCCCTATAATAAACGATTCAAATTCTGTATGGGCTAATTCGATCCATCAAATGATATTTCCTGATTTTGTAAATATTTTTCCTTAATGGTTCATGAAATTCCCTTTCTAAGATATCGTTTGTGATTTATCGACTTCGAATGAGTTTAGGATAATTTTTTAAAATTTGTTACACTTTTCCCCTGCACGTGTTGATAGTGCTGAATCAAACCCAACTTCAAAAATTAATTCTTTCTAGAAATGATCTTTTAGGATTTTTTGGAATATTGTTATATTAATCCTTGCCAAGTTATCTTTCCAATGGTATGTCATTCACTCTTTGAAGCTTTCAAATAAGTCAGAATAAATACAAAAGGGTAGACAACATGATGCTATCCCTTATTTTCAACATCAAGTAAATGAATTTGCCTAAACCACCTTTGTTAGGCATGCAAATGCCTCAAAACAAATCTGATTAATTCTCCCCATGAAGCAATGTGTCACATACGAGTTCTATTAGCCTTGAAAGGCTAAAAAATTAATTTTGTTATTTATTTCTAATTTAAGATACACATTTTCACCAAAATACTCCATTTTCAAAAATTACTAAAATTTTCCCCTGGGGATACTTTAATCCATTTTCTAAAGAGATACCCTAACCTTGTATTTCCCAAACTCCAAAAAAAATCCTAATTTTCTCTTTCTCAAATTTCTTTAGACCTTTTTATCACATCCTTTTTTGCATGCCTCAAGCAGCACTGAGTCTAAACGCGTCTCAAAGTCATTTTGGTTTTTCCTCAATAATCGAGGTCAATTATGAGATACATCCCAACCACCCCTTTTTTATTTGCTTTTTATGTTTATTTTTAGGCAATATTTATTATATTTCTTTATGTCTTACTAACAAATTTCCTTTGTTGATGGCAAACTTACATTCATGCTTTTAAAAATTTTTAAAGAAAATTATTAAGGCAATGTTTATATCGGTATCCCTTCAGTATTTGATATGAGACACCTTTTTGAAATCAAATCTAAAAATTATCTTAACCTTACATTTTGCCACCCCTCTAGGTTACATAATGGTATCAAACATTTTCTACAGTAGATTCATTTTTTTCAAATTCATACATTACTATAGAAAGGGATTATATTCAAACAGTGACATAAAAAAAACTAAGAAAATCAAGTTTGAGATATTATATGACCATGAGGTATTGATTTAGGGTGTCATGAGGGTGCTAACCCTTCCCCTCCCGAACATTTCAAAATGAACTCTGGTATATGCAGTCCATAAAATAGATTCTCCAAGTTTCGTAACTCAGGGCATTTATTTTAATACGTGTCCAACCATGCCTTGTTGAAAATGAACAGTGGAGACTCCAAGTTTTGGCCACTTTTTGGTAGCCATCCAAGACCATTAGGATAAGTAATGTCATCACACCATACCTAATTCAAATCCCAATCAAGGGATGACTTAAAAGCATTTTTTTAGGTCACGCATCTCACCATCTAAGTGATTAGGAATCGAAGGCACGTTGCAATAGCTTGGCAATTGAACTGTGGACTTTTCTTAAAAAGTCAAGCCTACAACTAGTCGTATATTATCCAATTCTTGGTCTTATTTGATTTTAATTACTATTTGACTATAATCCCCTTTCTTTCATTTCTTATATTTTGTTCATGCTTATTTGTTCTCTTTTATGGTCGCTAGGGGTTTCCTTTTTATCTGAAAAAATTCATATTGGTTTTTAAATGGTAAAAAGGAGTAAAATAAAATGGTGTGTTGTTTCTCCAACACACATTAAGCATTTGCATACGCATTAGACTCTCGGCCATATTCCTTAAAAAGAGAATAAAACATTATATTTAGGTGGAACTGAGCTATTTGCCTTTGTAATGGTCAACATCCCATGGGGCTAGCGATGCCTTTTGGAGTCTAAAATACCAATGCTTTCATGACAAACAGTCCATATGGGCATAGGGAAATACATCCACCTAGATCCAACCTTTTCTGCCAAACCTATGATGGGCTTAGGATCAAGATGCCTCGACTGTCATTACTGGACGAAGGAATGGTTTTAGAACTGATTTAGAGTCAACCACCCTATATAGTGAACTATATTCGGCAAACCATGTTAAATAATACCAAGGTGTTTTTAAGATAATTCAGAGAATAAGACACTTAGGGAAAAACTTATACCTTTTACTTCATTGTACTATTATTTTTCATAGGCAATGATGAACTCACATCATCACCCACATTTGCGTTTTTTTTTTATAAGACATTATGTGTCCTAATAGGCCATCAGGCCCTTCTGTTATGCTATCCGATGGACGACAAATGCTCATCATTTCTCTGGGTGAAACACATGAGTGTTGTTACCTATGATCCTCTCTAAGGCCCCTACACTATCTTTAAAAGAATAAAACTGACAGGTTCAAGTCGTTATGTTGTTCGATTGACAGTTTAATGCATGGCCACCAATAAGTGATAATAAATGAGCGTCATTACCTAGTTAGTCAATTATGCTTGAGAGGTTTAATATCACTTCATCAAGGGTGAGCTTAACTCGGTTAGGTTATTATGTTGTCTAACCAATGGCTAACAATCATTACACTCCCATAGCTGATGGCATGCGAAGGCTGTCATTTAAGATTTCGTTCAAGGCTTGATATTGCCTTCAAAAGAATGAAATTTAACTTGTTTAAGCCATGATATTGTCCGATTGATGACTTGGCACTGATAGCCCCTAGGTAATGATAAACAAACATTATCTAATAGGTTGTTAATTCAATCCTAAAAGACACCACACCATCTTAATGATGATGTTTTGAATAGACATGTCATTATGCTGCCCATGTCAATTTGAACCATAAAAAAAACGCGAGATTTCTTCGACCCTCTAGGTCTGCCTCAAAGCAAGATACTGCTTATCATGAGGGCAACTTATATGTTTCTTTCATATGTATTTATTTTCATTATCTTGCTTATTGAATTTTTTATCTATTACTAATTTAGTGCCTTTTTATTTGTCGCCATGTATCATATCATTGCCTTCATTATAGGATAGTTGGTAAAGGGACAGTGTTCAAAAAATCCTGCATGGATCAATCGCAAAGACTAGTAATTGAAGCATACGAGAAAGTTAAGGGATGGCCTAAAAAGAGCTAGCAAATGAATGGGGATCACTTGAAGCCTGGATTCTAGATCAAGAGTTTTGGAGCGAGTTAAGCTAACTCTTGAATACATGAACTCAATTTTTTAAGAAACACTGGGATAATGTCGAAAAAGACCTCTTCACTCAAAAATTTGATGACATTGCCATTTTACTTTCTATTCAGACTGATGATCAGATGCTTCAGTTTATCGCATATTTTTGGAACCCAACCTACAGGTGCTTCACTTTTACTTAAGAAGATCTAGTCTCAACTGTTGAGAAGTGTATGGCTTTGGTAAACCTTACAGGGATTAAGTTTGACAAGATCTATTCTAAATCCTCTAAACCACCAGATTTTAAAAAAAGATTAATTGATATTCTTAAGGTTCTTGAGTCATAGGTAACAATACACAAAGTCAAGAGAGTTAATAGTGAGTGTATCTCATTGACGTGATAAGATCAATGATATATATGGTGGATTTGTTCTTTAAGTTGGGTTATTGCATTAACCCAGCACTCACTGTTCTCACAAAGACTATTTAGTCTCTTTTCACCACAAACAAGAGGGAAATAAATGCTTCATTGGGTGTGCTTCTCTCTTCTATATTTGGCTTTATAGTTATTTTTGGGTTAAGACGCGATGGCTATTTCATCCCTAAATGATTAATTTTAGCCTATCGTCAAATCCCTCAAGAAGAACTACGTTCCAAATTCCCTGAGGATAATGGATAAAAAATTCAAGAATCTTCTTATTGAGGAAATAGTCTAGAGAGTCCCTCAGATCACCTTAAAGTCATTTGTATACTAATGCGAACATTTTCAATAGGTCCTTCTTATCGATATCTAGGGCAGCATTAGCTTGCTCCACTCATGGCCCTCTGACAGTTTGAGTGCTTATAATTTATCCTCGTTACATGTAACCTCGATGATTGAAACTTCGAATATAAAGAATAAGCTACACGATAAAGGTACAAACAGCATTCAACTCATAAAAGCTAACCTATTATTTTGAGTTACAAAAAGAGGATAACAAGGTAACCTTATGCTATGAAGAATGAAAAATCTATAAAATTAATGATACCTTAGTCTTATCGAACAATGGCTCAGCTGGAATACCATTGGATTAAATTTTTTTTAAATAGAACTCTTGACAAGGGAATTCGTATAAGAAAAGGCCAAGCTCTAATAGGAAATCACATTGTTAAAGGAAAAAAAAAGTGACATGGAGTTTGAACAAAAAATTCAAAATAGGAAGATGAAGAGGTTATTAAAAAAAAAAGGAAATCATCCGCGAATGCCTTAAGAATTTGCATGAAGAACATAAAGCACCTTACTCAGCAAGAAATACCTAGCAGTCAACAAGTCCCTAACTGGATGGAAAGCTAAACTAACTGCCCTTACTAAGGAATTGGACTCATGGAGAACTCAGGCCCAATGAATAAAAGTTCACTAAGGCGTAAGCCTCTCTGCTAGCTAGTCGGAAGAATTATGAGTATTTAGAGGCCTGCGAACGTCTCATGGGTAGGCAAAAAACTAATAATGAAACTCTACTACTAATGATTCATGAGTTGGAACAGTCTCTCCATAAGATTTTGACAGAGTTGGGATTCTCAAAAGAAAGAGAGCGAGAATGGCATAATACATGGTTTGAGTCAACTGAGTTCATCTAGAACATCAAAAGTACATTTAGCACCTTACAAAGTAGATTTAAACAGCCTAGTCCAAGGCTAATAACACGATTAAACAAGCTCGATACTTGAGTTGAAGCTTGTTCCCATAAGAGAACATGGACAAGAACTGCTAGATTATCTAACAAATGTAATTAGACAACTTAACCATGTCTGTTATTTCTAAATTTAATCAAATGTAATCAAAGTTATTTCTATTTAATGAAAATTTTATGAAAAAGCTATTGCCAGAACCCAACTTTCTTTTGTGCATTTACATATTAACTAAATTATTATAGTCATTCATGCATTTATTAGCAATATCATGTAAACTCTATACATGAGCTTGCTTGCATACACACATCATCTCATCTTATCAAGCATATCTGTGACATGCTATAAAAGTCTAATCCAATGTAAATCTAAAAGTGCAAGGTGCTTTGAAACACAAAATCTACCATCAATCACTGATTTAACACCAATAATATCGAAAAGTTTTGAAAAATGACCATCAGGCTTGTATTGAATGATTGAAACTCATGTATAAAGAGACTTGAAAACAAATACTTCAGAAAAATGAGGAACTACAAGCTCATATAGTAGAGCTAACTAAATTATTGTCTACTACTCTAAAAGATAAGAGAGGCAAACAAGCATTGTTGACATAGGTAAAGGGCCAACTAGTCTTGAAAATGACATGGATGGTAGTACTGAAGCCAACAAAGCTCATGAGGGGGCATCACATTAATAACAACCCTCAGTTTTATTCCACTAGCTCAGTCGTTTGTCTACATAAACTTGACAATAGTACTTTATTTGGTTCATAGGTATCGGGGTACGAGCTCCTTACCAATGAGACCTTTAATCCTGAATCTCGATGAACTAGCAAAGCAAGAAAAAGTAAAAGGTCCAAAATCTTCTAAAACTATTGAAGACACAAGCAAGTATTTACTGTAAAAATGCCTTCGAGTCATGGAAGAAAATGACAAATTTGGAATCATATAGGCCAAATCTCTAAATCGAGTTTCTGATCTCATCATCCCACCATAAATTTGGAATCATATAGGCTAAATCTCTAAATCTAATTTTTGATCTCATCATCCCACCTAAATTCAAGCAACCAAATTTCAAAAAGTATAATGAGAAAACCAAATTCATTTGGCCACATTCGTATGTATTGTCAAAAGATGGCTAGCTATGAGGAGAATTAAAGCTATTATACACTATTTCTAGGATAGTTCAATTAGGGCAGCCACTCATTGGTATAAAAACTTAACTGAGTTAGAATTTAAATATGGGTAAATCTAGCCCATACTTTCCTTGACCAATACAAGCATGTATCCGACTGGGCTTTGGGTTACCCTTCTCTCATGAATATGGAAAAAAAAAAGCCAATGAAAGCTTTAGCTAGAACACTAAAAAATGAAAAAAAAAAGGATACCCAGGTTTATCCCTCATTGACCAAAATAAAAATGGACGGTCATGTTTGTCAACACCTTATGATCTTCTTACTATGAAAAATTAGTGGGGAATGTCACAAAAATTTTGCTGACATGGTCATATTAGAAGAGAATATTGATAATGCCACAAAAAGTGGTAAGATTTTAAAGGGAGAATCATCTAGCTCAACTAAAAGGGCAAGTGCCAAAGGTAAGGAAAAGAAAATAAATGCCATCAGCGATAGTCCAACTAAATTTACCTAGAGCCCATATTTGAGTATTCACTGCCCTAGCATGACTTATCTGGGTTTTAACCCCACTTTACTAAAATTAACCCAGTAATGAGCTTTGCACTGAATTATATATAGGACCCCACCCAGAATATTTAACCTTGTAACACAAACAATGCTAGAGCCCATATTAACCAACAGGCACCCTGTGTGTCCTATATTCCTATAAAAAGATTTACACTTGCTCATTGGTAGGCTAGTTGGTGGCTCCTATATTTATAACCCCAAAATTGCCTCCATATCCTAAGTGAAATGATTAAGGTAGAACAAGGTTCAACGCTAAATATTGGAGCCAATCCACTTCCAAACTATGTAAAGCTAAGGGTAAGCACAATAATTAATAGGAAAAGCTATTGGGTTAAAAAGAATATCATGAAGATTAAAACGCTAATGAGCAAAGTATGGCAAGCCTTCATAAAGGTCGAGTAGTATAAAGAATTGAAGGTCAGATTTCTTATTGAATCCTTTTGATACCACTGTAGAAATAGGCATACCCTATAACACTGCTCAGATTTCCTAGAGATGGTCTAAAGAATGATGGATCACTAAAAACTTAAATTTTATGAGGATAAAAAATAATAAATGAGCATGTCTGTCAATGTCATAGATAAGGATGGGAAAAGCCTTCTTCATAATGTCAGGAGACCATTTATCTTGTTCGTTAATCAACCAGATGTCAAAGCCACTCTTATTCGGCTTGTGACAAAATTGGTTATCAAGTTCCTATTCTTTTTCTTTATAAAGAGGATAAAGTAACGCCCTAGTGATGCGAAAGCAACACAATGATCACTGAAGAGTCCGGTCAATAATCTACTACTGTTAACCTCACAAGATAAGCCACATAACTCATAATGGTAAATGCTATGCCCTAGCTGGAGGAAAAATGTTGCACATATCTCTTAAGCAACAAAAGCAATGCCAAAGGAATCAAACCCAATAACTATCAATGAGCCAGTAAGTGAGAAAAAAGCTACATAGTTTCTTAAATTCATTAAACATAATCAATAAAATATTGTTAACCAGTTGAACAAACAGCTGGTAAAGATATAGGTACTCTCACTGCTTTTAAATTCTGAGGCACACAGGAATGCCTTTTTAAAAGTCTTGAATAAAGCATATGTGCCTTATGGTACCTTATAAACAAGTTGGATTGATTAGTAAGTAATATCACTATTGACAAATTTCTTTCAGCGATGATGAGATCCCTCATGAAGGAAAAAGAAATTATAAAGCTCTTCATATCATAACCTACTATAAAGGCAACACATTGCTCAAGGTTCTCATGACAATGGGTCAGCAATGAATGCAATGCTCGTGTCTTGTTTAAACAAGCTCCCCATCAAAATGTCTCATATCAAGCATAATTTCACGTCATGCGAGCACTCAACGAAACTCGCAGAGAGGTTATGGGAAACATCACCATCCCACTTATAAATTAACCTATGCACCTACGAAATAAACTTCCATGTGACAGACATCACTTCATCATATAATTGCCAATTAGGGAGGCCTTGGATCCATTCTATAAGGGTATCACCATAACTGCTACATCGAAAATTGAAGTTTGTCAATGAAAATAAAATTGTTAGTATCAAAGAGGAAAAAAACAATATTGCAGCTACCTCAACTGATGCCATGTATATGAAACCCAATAAAGACATTATAGAGTCTTTTTTAGTCATTTGAATTTATCAATGCCACTTATGTTAAGGAAAGTTTACCAATTGTTTAGCCTTATCCATCAGGGAGCACTCATACGGGTCTTAAGTTGACCATTGTTAAAAGTGCTCAGACTAGAAAAGGACTTGGAAAGTGTCTTTTGGGAATTGCTAGAGCTCTAAAAGCCATTAATTAAATAAACAAAAAAGGTTTGTGGTTCAAGCCTAATGCAAAGCAGCAACGAAAGCAAGCTTAAAAAATTGAAAGAAAAGAATGGCCCATTCTTTGGGTCAAGAGTTGGGATCGGAACCTATGTCATTTTTGTCGATATAAGAAAGCTACTGTCTAAGAGGATGCATAAATGCTAATCTGAGATAAAGTACTGGCTTCAACAATGTAATGATCATTTTGAACAAAATGTTTGAAGTTTTTTTATTAATGCAATTGATGAGCCAAGAATGTTAACAATGGACGATGAGACTAATCTACTGCTTTCAGGGTTTATTCCAAGCGTTTGGACTGAAATTAAAATTTTTATACTATTTGGATCTAATTCAAAGTAATGCTAAGAACTATACCTACATGATTTTACCCAAAAGCATTGTAGGATCCTTTTTATGGGTGTCATTTCATTAAGTATTATCAATAAATATGATTAAGCACAATGCATTTCATCTTTTGTGTCCATTTTCATTTTTCTTGTTAACTTTTAGACCTTTCCACACATTTTTTTTGCCTATATTATTCTTTTTCCATATTTTTAAGCACTCAACTGAAAATGACATGAATATTCTTGTAGAGATTTTAGAAATAAATTTTGAGAAATCGATCTGCACTGGTAAGGTTGAATCTGAGGGGAATTCTGAGGAAATTCCTATGCACCAGATCTGTTAAGGTTAATTAAATAGGATAAGAAATAGTTCTTGCTCTATGAGGAGCTTATTAAAATCATAAATCTAGGAATAAAAGAAGATTGGAAAAAGTTCAAAATTAGAACCTCCATAAACCTATCAATCCGAATTGAACCTTCTTTAGAAGTATCGGGAAGTGTTTGCCTAGTTTTACCAAGACATGCCCAGATTTGACACCAACATAATTATCCACAAACTTTCTCTTAAACTCGAATATAAGCCCATAAAACAAAAGTTTAGGAGAATGAAATCGAATATGATTTTAAAAATCAAAGAAGAGAAGAATAAGTAATTTGAGGTAGGATTCCTTAAAGTAGCTAAGAACCTTGATGGGTAGCCAACATAATCTCAGTCCGTAAAAAGGATGATATGGTGTGGACATGTGCAGACTCTAGGGACTTAAAGCAGGCTAGTCCAAAAGACAACTTCCTTTTACCTCACATTTACACCTAGTAGAGAACACCATTAAAAATTCATTATTTTTCTTCATGGATAGATTTTTAAGCTACAATTAGATCAAAAAGGCCCTCGAAGACATGGAGAAACCATTTTTGTAACCATGTGTGGTACTTTTTGCTATAAAGCTATGCCTTTTGGGCTTAAGAATGCTGAAGCTACATATCAAAGATAAAGGTCCATGTGGATAACGTGATCGCTTAATCATCAAAGGAAAGTGAAAATGTTGCCCACCTTTAATAACTCTTCAAAAATTACTTAAATACCAGCTCAAGCTAAACCTTGTCAAATGCATTTTTGATGTCATCTCTGGTAAGCTATTAGGCTTCATTGCTAGTGATAGGGAATAAAGGTCGACCCCAACAAAGTCAAGGCCATTCAAATTCTACCATTGCCTAGTACTTAAAAAGAGGTAAGGAGTTTTCTAGGAAGGTTGAACAACATAGCTTGATTTATACACTAGCTAACAGACAAATGTAATCTGATCTTCCAATTACTTTAAAAATAGAACCCTAGGGAATGGAATGAAAAATGCAAAAAAGCATTTGACAAGGTCAAACATTATTTGTCAAAGCCACTAGTACTTGTACATTAGTGCTTGGTCAACCCTTAATCTCGTATCTATCAGTTTTCAATAAGTTTATGGGCAATGTATTAGGTCAATGTGATGAGTCTAAGAAGGGATAGGCCATCTATTATTAAAGCAAGAAATTCATGGAGTGTGAAAATAACTACTTCATAGATGAAAAGTTATGTTATGCTTTAGCATAGACTACTTGAAAGCTAAGATAACACATGCTATACCACTCTATGTGGCTAATTACCAAACTCAATCCCATCAAATACTTATGCGAGGCCCTTATCTTGTCAAGAATAATAGCCAAGTGGCAAGTCTTACTCTTCAAATATGATATTACTTATATGAACAAGAAAGCTATTAGAGATATCACGATAATCAACTTCTTGGCAAGCCAAGCGGCAACTAACTATGGATCATTAAATTTTGAATTCCCAGATAAAAACCTGATGTGCATATCCTAGGCAAAAGATACTACTGATTGCAAACAAGCTTGGAAAATGTATTTTGGTAGAGCTTTAAATGCACTAGGGCCTGGAATTAGGCAGTCTTGATCTCACTTAATGGAGATTATTACCCATTCACTACTAGATTGAACTTCCGTTACACTAACAAAATAGTCGAATATGAAGCATGTGTCATAGGGCTCTAAGTTGCCATTAAGATTTTCTAAGTGTGTTTGAGGATTCAACCTGGGTAATTTATCAGCTTTGAAAAGAATAGGAGATCCAAGATGCTAAGCTGGTCCAATACAAGAAGTTAATCTCATAACTAAAATAAAGAATTTGATGAAATCAGCTTTTAGCATTTACCTTGGGATGAAAACCAAATGGCCGATGCCCTAGCAACCTTAGCCTCAATGTTTAATGTAAACCAAGACTCAGAGGTCACGTTTATTTAGAGAAGCATTCCTGAAGCGTCAACCTATTACCATATCATAAAAGAAGAAAGGGATGGATTATCGTGGTACCACGACATTCTCCAGTACATTTAGGACCAACAGTACCTAAGCATGCCATCAAAACTGACAAGAGAACCATCCAATGAATGGTTATAGGTTTCATTCTGGATAGTGGGATTTCATATAAGAAATGTTGGGATCAAGTATTACTTAAGTGTATGGATGCTTCTAAAGCTAAGAGAATCCTAGAGGAAGTCCATGAAAGAATCTGTGATACACACGCCAGTGGACATCGGATGGTGAAGCAAGTCATAAGATCGAACAACTATTGGTTGACCTTCGAGAAGGACTATATCGACAATGCTAGAAAATGCCATAAGTGCCAAATCTATATAAAAAATCCATATTCCACCATCACTTCTATATGTCATAACAGTTCTGTGGGCTTTCTCTATATGGATATGATCAGACCCATCTCTCCTAAGGCCTTTAACGGGCACTATTTCATTCTAGTTGCAACCGATTACTTCACTAAATGGGTAAAAGTAGCTTTACATGCCAATGTCACAAAATCAATTGTGTGAAAATTTGTAAAATAGGACAACATTTGCACATATGGGCTTCTTAAACAAATCATCATAAATAATGTATGCAATGCAAAAAACAAAATGATGCCAGTAGTTTATTCTTAATTCAAAATCCAGCATCATAACTAGGTACTGTATCATTCGAAGATAAATAAAGCAATTAAAGTAACCAATAAGAATATTAAGAAAATAGTGAAAAAAAGGGTTGAAACATATAAAGATTGGCATGAGAAGCTATCTTTTGCGTTACGTATCTATCAAATAATGATTTGGACTTATATAGGCGCTACCTCATCTTCCCTAGTCTATGGCATATAAGTCATTCCATCTATTGAGGTTAAAATCCCCTCACTCGAGGTCTTAATGGAACCATAGCTCGAAGAGGTAGAATGGGTCAAGGATCGATACAAACTACTTAACCTCATCGACGAGAAAAGAGTAAAAGCTATCTTTCATAGACAACTATACCAAAAGTGTATGATAACAGCCTATAATAAGAAGGTCTATCCTTGTTAGTTTTAAGAAGGTGACTTATGCTTAAAAAATGCATTTTCCATAAAAATGCTTAAGAAAAATAAACCCCTAAATGGGAAGGGCCATACATAGTGAAACATGTGTTTTCCAAAAGAGCCCTAATTATAACCAAGATTGATGGCAATGACTTGCCCAACCCTATCAACTCAAATTCTATCAAGAAGCACTATGCCTAAAATGATTTTAGGATAGCATCTTATAATCTTTAAGAAAAAAACAATGGTTGAAATCCTGAAAGGGCATCCAGGTAAACAAATTTGCTTAAGTTGGATACCTGAAAGGGCAACTTAATCAACCAAATCTTGCCTCTATTCAAATCTTACCAAACCCAGACCATCACCAACCTAACCTATCAACCATAGTGTGACTAAAGCACTAAATCATAACCTAACTTACCTATCTTACCCTAGCCTACTAAAACCTATTTTTGCCCAAACTTGAAGAGAAAAGGTAGTGTCTACCTGAGCTCACCGCAATCACCATATCAAGGGGCAAACCTAGAGATTTCTTCAAAGGTCAGCCAACACTAGAAGGATTGATCTATTGACAAAAGTTTCCAAAAGTGCTCAACAAAATATTCATAACATTAACATCAATGGCACCAACTGCCTAGAAAATCTATCCTTAGCTCTCTTTGTATATCTCAGAAGTTTTCTTGAGTTATACTATTTTCATTTGATGAAATACAATTGTATGTCTTTCTTTCTGTTCTTTTTGTTCTACATTCCATGCTGCATCATGTTTATCATTTAGTTGATAATACTTGGTAAATGTATAAAACCGATAATAGGATTTCCTAGTCTTACTTTGAAAAAGGCAAAAATTTTATAAGAAAATCTTTTCACATCTGAAGGTCAAGAATGAACCTTGGAACCATAGTTAGTCTTACCCTTAGATCTTTCCATTCTGAAGACATGCTCAAAACTTTTTTCTCAACAAACCCTGGTTAAAAGATAGGAACCAAAAGTTTATTTCTAACCCTTGGCGTCAGCACTTAAATTACCTTGATTAGCCTAGCAAAATTATTTGAAACAACCATTTTCACAAATCATAGGCCACACGTACCTTTTAACAACAATTTTAACCATTTAAAACATCTAAACATCAAAAGTAAAAGTGGTAAATCCTAAGACAAAATGACACCCAATGTAACTTTTAGATAGAAGGCAACTTAAAATGCCATAATAGATGGCTAGATTAGGCTTTTAAATCATCACATTGCATCATTCATGAAATAATTAACAATCTTTCATGTACAGACTCCTAACTCCAAAAGTTCCAAATTAGCAAAGAATACTAGGTATAGATTTTGGTTTCCAAAAGCCTTCAAGAACTTTATGTAAAAACTCCTAACTCTATGAGTTCACGGTAAGAACTCTTGACTTTGTGAGCTTACAATTCAAAAAGTCATCCAGGTAAGGTACCTAAACCCAATAAACTTTAATCTACAAGTAGCTGGACGCCTATCCTCTTAGTCACAAGAAGTTGGATGCCAATCGATCAGTCCACAAGAAGCTAGATCCTATCCCTTCAGTCTACAAGAAGCTAGAAACCTACCAAACTTAGTCTACAAAAAGTTAGATGTTTATCCCTTCAGTCCATAAAGAGCTAGACACCTATTGAATTAGTCCATAAGAAGCTGGATGCATATCCCTTCAGTCCATAAAGAGTTGGACGCCTATCTTCTCAGTCCATAAAGAGTTAGATTCCTATCAAGTTAGTCTATCAAGAGCTGGATGCCTATCCCTTTAGTCCACAAAGAGTTAGACACCTATCGAGTCAATTCATAAAGAGTAATATACCTATCCTATTAGTCCATGAAGAGTTAAAAGCCTATTGAGTCAGTCCATAAAAAGCTAAATATTATCCCATCAATCCATAAAGAGTTTGATGTCTATCGAATTAATCCACAAAGAACTAGACTCATGCCAACTCCAGTTTATAAAAAGCCAGACATCTATCAAGTTAGTGCACAAAAAGCTGGACATTTATTGAGTCAGTCCATAAAGAACTAGATAACTTTTAAGTCAAGCCTCTATCAGTTGGCACCAGTTTGAGAGGTCAAGCCCTAAAACACTTAATCCTAGTAAGAAGTTCAAACCTTACAAAATCCATTTGGCTTGTACTGCACCAAATGGAATCACTGTCAATAGATCATACCCATTACAGCAAAGTATTAATTAGATTTCATTTTTGCTTACACTCTAAACGTATTATTCTACCCCAGATAAGATAGTTCTATTAGTCTTTGCCCTATTCTTGATACCCATCAATGACTAAAGAGGGGCAACTATAGGCATCCTATTTTGTCCGAGTTAACATCGAAGGCATCAGAGATCATTATTCAAGGTACCATCAGAGTCATTTAAATGAGGATAGATCAGTTCCCCATCATTCTCATCTAAAATGAAATGTTTAGAAAGTCAAAGTTATGAAAATCCATATTTCTACATAGGTGTATCAATACACAGCCTTTATGTGTCGATATAAGAGCCTTACATCATCAATTTTTAAAATTTTACTATTTTTATCAATAGCAAAGGTGTTTGCATCAATACAGGTTTATGTCATAACTAAAATCATATTTTTTTTGTCATAATATATTGATACATAAGTAATTGTATCATACAATCTTTATTGTATCGATACATTTATGGTTTTTACCTAGATGTATCAATATAAAATGCATTGTGTCAATATGTTCTGAGTTTTTACCCAGATGTATCGATGCAAAACTCATTATATCGATATAGACAGGTAAAATTTACCAATTTGTGATATTTTTCACCCTTTTGCACCATAACATTAACACATGAATTTGGTCATGACTTTGGCCCTAAAAATCATCCAATCTTAGAAATATTTTGTTAAAAATAATGTGGATTTCATTTTAGATCTTTAAGCATTAGATTGACATATTTTGGAGAGATTAATTAAGGGTGACATAAAGGCATTTCATGTTAAAACCAGATTCAATAAAAGGCAAGCTTGAGATTACTCATTTGATTAGCTCATGCATGATATCTTTTGCCTGCAAGAATTAACATTAACCAATCAAATGTTGAAAGCTTGCCCCTTCATACAATGACTCACCATGTTGTACATCATAAATGCCCTACATGCCTCTTTGCTGGGTCATTTTTTATGGCTGAAATATTATGCTATATAATGTGATTAGCTAAAAGAATAGAACACTATCGCCTCAACCTTTAAAAGGCTCTCCTCATTACCTAAACACTATTCCCGTAGTTCCCTCTTAACCCCTCCAAAATCTCTTTTAAAACCTTCCATTTTCCTTATTTCCACCTTCTAATAACCTCTCCATTCATAGTGCAACCTTTAAGCTCTTTCTTTTCATTCTTTTCTTGCTAATCGATAGCAAAAAGAAGGAAGACAGTGAGGTCAAAGCTTAAATAGTTTTCTACTTAAAGGAAAAGTAAGGATTTAAAGCTTTTTATGCAAAATTTTTTTCCTTTTTTCATTGATTTTTTGTTTTCCATCACTTACATCAACTCAATGAGTCATATCCATGTGAACATGACCTTGTTAGGACCATCATGCATTATTATTGCCTTGCTAGTGGTAGTTCTAGGACTTTGATGATTTTTGTTCTTAATTACTTGATGTTGCTTGGATGACCAAAAATGCCATGTTTAATTTTGCCATTAAGACATCCGTTGCTCATATGTTTTTTGCCTTGCTTTTCTTATGTTCACATGCTCAATCTATGTTAAATGTTCATCCTAGCATGTTTTAAGTATAGCGTGCATTTTAATGCATTTCTACCATGTTTGGATTCATTAAATGCTAAGTTATGTTGTTGTTTTTATGTGCACTCATATTTGGTGTTTTTATTATGTTTAGTTTATCAAATGTTTGCTAAAATGCCTCTGTGATTGCTTGCGAAAATTTGTTTTGTAAAATCCTCCAAAGAAAGTCAACCTTGCATTCAACAAAAGGGGTTAGTGTTGATTTAATGTTTTTAATCCATTGGTCCTTGAATCTTAGGGTTAAATTAAGCTTAAATGTTTGGATTCATGGCCTAATGAGGTAACATAAACTTTGTTTTCAGTTTTAAAGAGATTTTCAATTTTATAACCTATTTGTTTTTATGCCTTGCTTTGAGCTTATATTGCAACTTGATGGCTTGTGTAATAGGTTATCCACTTGCCCAATTCCCTAAAGACCTCAGATTCATGATTCCACTATCATAGATCCCCTAATTACTGGACATTCGTATGCCTAACACTTGGCACATGACTAGAAAACCACTAACCTGAAACTCTCGTATTTTGGTATTGGCAACACTCTGTCCCTGACTTAAAAAGCCATTTTCAAACTCTAAATGATTTTTTTAGAATTTTTTGATATTTTTCTTTAAATCGTATCAAATTACCTTTCCAATGCACCTTGTTTGCCCTTGAATGTGCTAGAATAAGGGATTTATGATTTTTCAAAACTTTGCTATCCAAAACCCTTGGGATCAACAATTCAAATTTTGTTTGGGCGTATTTGGCCCATCATTTTTTTTTTTTTTTGGATTTGGTAAGCACTCTCCTAAAAAGTTCATGAAATTCCCTTTTTGGAAAGGTATCCTTTGTGATTTAACGATTTCAAATGAATACGGCATGATTTTTCAAAGTCTACTACACCCTTTTCCCCCGCATGTGCTGACAGTGCTAAATCAAACCCAATTTCAAAAATTAATTCCTTCTAGAAAGTGAAATTCAGGGATGTTTGGAATATTTTTATATTAATCCTTGTCAATTTACCTTTCCATTAGCATCTCACTCGCCCCTTGAAGCCTTCAAATAAGCCAAAAAAATTAGAGAGGGCGGATAGAGTGATGCTGTTCTTTCAACATCAAGAAAAGTAATTGAATTTGCCCAAGCTACCTTTGTTAGGCATGTGAATGCCTCAAAATGAATCCGATTATTTCTCACCATGGAGTCGTGTGTCATCTATAGGTCCTATTATGCTTGAATCAAGATCAAAAATTAATTTTTTCTTTTATTACAATTACTGGTTCTAATTCAAAATTCACACTTTCATCAAAATACTTTATTTTCCAAAATTACTAAAATTTTCACCTTGGAGATACTCCAAACCTATTTTTTGAAGGGATACTCTAAACCTGTTCTTCCCAAACGTTAAAAAAAATCCTAATTTTTTCTTTCCCGAATTTCCTCAGACCTTTTTAATCAAAACCTTTTCCCATACCTCAAGTTACCACCAAGTCTAACCCATCTCAAAATTATAATTGTGGTTATTCCTCAATTATTAAGGTCAATTAGAAGATATATCCCGACCGCCCCTTTTGTGTTTATTTTTATGCAATATTTATTATATTTCTTTCTATCATACTAACACATTTCCTTTATTGATGGCAAACTTGCGTTCACACTTTTAAACCTCTTTGAAGAAAATTATTAAGGCAATGTTCATATCAATATTCCTTCAGTACTCGATATGAGACACCCTTGTTGAATGAAATCTAAAAATATTTTTAGCCTTACATATTGCCACACCTCCAGGTCACGTAATGGTATCAAATCTTTTTGCAAAAACAAAATTTACTATTTTTAAATTCATGCGTTATAGAAGAAGATTATATTCAAATAGTGACATAACAAAACAAAGAAAATAGAGTTCGAGATATTATACGACGTCGATTTAAACATACTGTTAAATAATCAGGGGGAAATTCCCACTTCATAGAACTTTATATACATATATATATTTTTATATATACACACACAACAATATGAGCTTTTCACAATTATACATCTGATCTCAAAAAATTATAAATTTGTACTCCACTTGAAAACAATTACAATTTTTCAAACAAGTCCTTGATGCGATAAGGGGAAATTGATATATCCCAAATTAGTATATTAAATTTTTACAATAATCATTTTTCTAAATGACTATGTAGCAAGTCCAAGTTTTGGATTAATTCCAGATGTCTGGCATTCCAACTTCAGATAAATAGCTTTGATCTGAACTTCCTTCTCCAAAGCTTGGCGATTCCTTCACATTAAGATAGGTATCCAGCGTGGTAAGATGGTTCAACACAGCTTTTATCACCTTTTTGTCACAAGGGAAAGAGTCTAAACAAGCAACATTAATTGGTATTTGTCCAACAGCTGTTTGGGTTTTGATAGACATGTTTGGTTCGATGTGGGTGATCATGTCTGTGAAAATTGGGTTGCTTTGGTTTTGGGACAAATTGGAGAGGCAGGGCACTTGCTCATCATAATGATCATCTAAATTTGGTTGATTTTGATTTTGATCAAAAATGATGTAAGAATCCATCAATGGTGGGAGAAGTGAAGAACCCGTGTCATCATAACAGCTTCCCATGCTATTAGGTTTGGCAGTAATTTCTCTATCTTTGTGTAACACTCGACATAAAACCCAATCTTCCTACCAGTTCCAAAATGACAGATAAGAAATTTTTATAATCAGTTTTAAACAATAATTTGATTTAATTATAAGATCAAAATCTAGATGGAATTCGCTAGATTCTACCTTAAAAATTAAATTTGACCCGAAATAAATGGCAAAATTAAAAGTATAATTGAAGTTCAGTAACAAAATTTGACATGAAAATAATGGCAAATTTAATAATATAAAAGTCGTTATCAATTGATCTACTTATGTAACACAAAGGACAAAGTTTTTTTCTGCCAATTTAAAAACTAAGAAAAAGACAAAATCAAATAAAAAATTAGTCAGCTTGTGGCATTTAAAAAATACATGGGATAAATGGCAAATGGATAACAGAAAATCATATAGAGATCTGACTTTAACATATATTTAGGATCAAATAGTTTTATATTGCAACATGCCCCAACATTCATGCAGAAATTAAGGACCTTAAAAAAAACGACTTTGAAAGTGGAAAAATGATTCTTTCAATGTAAATTTTAGCCAAAACTCCCTTTTTTTTCAATAATTCAGTAATCTATGTATTCATGTTCGTATTACTTTTTTATATTATGATTATATTAATATAAATTTTAATACGTTAATAATTTTATGAGAATATATATATATATGTATAGTATACCTTGACAGTAGAAAGCTTGGGAGGGGAAAAGGGCCCTTCAAGCCTGAATTCATGCATGACCCAATTAGTTTTTCTTCCTTTGGGAGCCCTGCCATGGTAGAACACCAAGGTTTTCCTCATCCCAACAAGGGTACCTTTGTTAAGGACAGCCCTATCTTTCCCAGTGGCCTTCCAGTACCCACAGGCTGTTGCCCTATTTGTTCTCAATCCTGTTGCATATTTTCGATCTCTTTGACTGTAAAAGTACCATTCTTTGCTACCCACTCGAGCCGTTTCTGCCATAAATTTTTCAAAATAAACGTATAGTTAGGTACATATCCTAAGTATATTAACAATGCTTGAAAGAGAAAAGTATGAAACAAAGTCAATATAAAAATTTTAGCATTATTAAATATTATAATATAAATTTCTAGTCAGCTTTATCTGTTCTTTTGTGTATAAATAAAATTTGTAGACTTTCATGATTCACATGGATAGAAATTGAATGCCGTAAACTAATATATTTTTTTAATCAAAACTAACCTTGACTTTGTATTTTGATCATTATATGCAACAATACAATTGGTCATCACTTCTTTGAAGCTCTTTTTTGGTTTGAATAACGTCACTCAGATGGCTAATTTTTGAAGTTGAAAATATCATATAACATATCTATTTTGATTTTTTTTTCTGTTGGACCTAAAAAAAAAAAGGAATTAAGAAAAGACTTATCATAATCCCTTTTGGTCAAGTTGGAAAAATAATACCCAGAAAAGAAAATAGAATATGTATCCAAATTCCAAAAGCCTAGTTATAAGTTTCGCTTCCTTGTAATGTTTCATCCATGATAATTAATATTTATGCTATTTCCTTTCCATTTACTGTTCAATTGGATTACTTCAAACCGATTTTCGTGGTATGTACCTTTTTTGGGTTAATTAAAAATTCAAACATTATTTAGACAAAAATAATAAATGATGGAGGTGTTGATGTTGAAATAATTCTCAAGGCTAATTGGGGTCATAAACACTTGGCAATCCAAATTCATACGCATCAAAAGAGTTTGTTTACTGACCAGTTGTGGCTTAAAATAGCTGAGCCAATCAAATAAGAAGTTTGCAGTTGACAGGTCAATTTCTGTCTTTTAATGGAGAATTATTGAAGACAATAATGGTAATTTGCCAAAAGACGAAAGGGGTTGCTTTGCTTACACGTGTGGTATGTGTGAATTGAAATGCAAAGTTTTGATTCTTTAGAAAAAAAAAAAAAAAACTGAAAATCAACTCCCACCACAGTTTTTTATTTATTTATAAAATAAAATAATAAAAATTTGAAAAAAAAAAAAAAGGGATTTTTAAATACTTGTGAGATTAAGACAGGGTCTATTGGATTAGGTGGGAACAAAAGAAAGTAATAATTCAATTTGTTGAAAAGCCTTATATTATAGTAATAAAAGGGAGGTGATATGACATATGAGTTTTTAAGTTTTCCATGGTTATTGTCTCCATTCTTAATCATTGTAACAGCTTTTGATTGGGACAATTTCAAAGACAGTCAATTTCATTAAAAAAGCTGTACAACACGAAATTGTTGAATAACATTTTCCAAATAATAATTTCACGGTATTAATTTAGACGTTCAAGACCTTTCAAAACAGCTTAATATGAATTATATGTATATTTATATTATATATATTTATATATATAATATATATTATATGCCAACCAACCATTTATGCAGTAAAAACAAGACTTTTCAAAACAGCTCAATATGAATTGGATACACACACATATATGCCAACCACATATGCAGTAAAAACAAGTTTATGAGAATATAATTTAGTATTAAAATTATGGATTTAGAGTAGATAACTGGAGCAGTTATCTGAGTCAATTAATTAAGCAAAAGCTGTCAATTTTTTTAATTAGAAATCAGGCTAGAAATTATAGTATTTAGTTTACAAATATTACATCAAACTCTAGCAACAAAATCTAAGCTGTATTTGAGACTTAAACTTGTAAATTAAATTGTCAAACTACACCAAAATCTTAACAGTTGTTCATTTACTTGACAATTGGAGGGCCAGTTTAAAAGTAATGGTAATTCTTGATCATTGATATGCTTTGACCAACTGGTATTTTTAGTAGGGAAAATAGTCATTAATTAAATGCAGAAAATACCCAAAAAATCATGATAATATTAAATATCTTTCCATAATATCTATGTCTACTTCATTACTATAGCTAACAAAAAGTTCTATTTCTCTTCTTTACCGAATTATGCTCTGAATTACACATTTTCCCACCACAAAATGGAAACATGGACATCAACTTCAACATTTACATTTATAGTGTCCAATTGCTTCATCTCTAGTCTCAACCCACTTATATTGCTTAAAATTTTTATTTTCCTTAAAATATCTATATCCAATACTTATATTCAATGCATACTTAATCATGGATATTTCTAAATATTTTAAAAAACTATTTTAAAAAAATTTAAATATATTCTTTTCAAACATATATTTATATCTGATACTTATTTCAAATACGGATGACATGAGTAAATAAAAGAAGATGAAAATAACAACCCTCATCTCTTTTCTCTCTCGTCCCATAGGAAAAAGAAAATGCAAGCAAGCTTGGAATGCAGAAAATGAAAATATACCTTGTATATATATATATATATATATATGTGTGTATTTTTTTTTTTCCATCATCATACAGTGTATATTTCATGCACTCCCCCCATAGGAAAAAGAAAATGCAAGCAAGCTTGGAATGCAGAAAATGAACGTATACCATGTGTGTACATATATATATATATATATATATGTTATCACCATACCATGTAATTTCATGCGCCCCAACTATTTGATTCAAATAAAATTGATGCATAGATGTATTTCATGCTCAAAGAACTGGGTGGGTTTTGAACCTTTCTTCTCTAAATTTAAAAACAAGAATTGCAATAATAAAGCTTACCAGGAATATCCCATGGCTCGCACTTATTAAGGTCAACTTCAATCATGAGTTGCAAGGTATCAGTTGAATTCACCTTCCTTATCAAATAATCACAAACAAGTTCATCATCTCTAGGATGAAACCTGAAGCCTGGTGGCAGCTTGGCCTCTACCAAGCTTATGTTACTCATATTTTTAGCTTCAAGGGAAGAAATATTGGAGCTATAGATAGGGTTAGCAAGAGTGAGGTATTTGAGAAGAAAAAGTCTCTTCGATTTAAGGAGAAGACAAGGAAGAAGGGGAGGCCAAGTAGAATAAATAAAGGAGGAATGATTAAATTAAAGAAGCTAAAGTCAAATTGGTAAAATGGATCCAAATGCATAGGTGTTAATTAGTTGCGTGATTTTATACCTGACAATTTATATATTCATATAGTATTCGTATATTTTTACATATTATAATTATGTTAAAAATATTATATATTTATATAATTTTTGATTCATTAATATTTTATATTATATAAATTTTAACATATTTATATATTTATTTTTTATCTATATTATTTTTTATATTATATAATATTTTATTATATTTTAATTAGTTTTTATGTCATATAACCGTATTGTATTAATAGTAAGTGATTTAGACTTCACCAAGCATCATGAATCGGCAATTGTTGCCAGCCAGCTGATTTTTGTATGTGCTTGTAATTCGACAAACTTTCTTTCGTCATTGTGTCTTTTTCATCTTCTTTCTAAATTCTAAAATTCTCTTATATATGTATAGCATCGGCATAGCTATGACTTTGTTCAAGTCTTCAATAAAACTCTCATATAAAGTTGGCCCATATACCAAAATTAAAGGGGAAAAAATATGTCTGCTGGCCTCATGAAATCCAATACATTAGATTTTGTTTTAGCAATCAAATATATTAGGATTTTTTGGTTGGCTGACTTGATGAATTGTGAATGATCATTTTTTTTTATAGTTTATAGTTCAAATTAAATCTGATAATTTTTAAATACGATTATAAAAATATAATATAAAATTATTAAAATATGATTAAAAATATATATTTTAAAATTTATATAAAATAAATTATTAATATATTAAAATTGATATAAATATAAAATATTTTAAATATAATTATAATATGATAAAATATATACTAATATGATACATAAATTGCTATATTTACTTCAAATTCCCAATGTTTTTACCTGGTGGTTATAGATGGCTTCTCCTTTTACTCATATTTTCTTTTTTTTTTTTCCTTTTTTTTTAATACTTGGGCTGGCTTGAATATATTGGGCCTTATATTCAGTAATGTGTATAGACTAAGACAAAAACTTGCAGAAAGAACCCCCGGAAGGCTTAAAAAACGCAACGAAAAAAATAAAATTAGATATAAAATATGATAAAATATATATAATATTTATTAAATAGATTGAAATTTGTTTAAATATATGATATTTTAAATATAATTTAAATACATAAAATTATATTAATACAAACAAATATCAAATATATAATATATGTTTGCATTGTATTTGTATCTATGTATT
Organism: Adansonia rubrostipa; assembly: GCA_038381775.1. NCBI lineage: Eukaryota > Viridiplantae > Streptophyta > Magnoliopsida > Malvales > Malvaceae > Adansonia > Adansonia rubrostipa. The sequence goes on along the minus strand of JBBYHM010000020.1, from coordinate 8,643,752 downwards.
TAAATTTTATTTGTATAATTTTACATGTTAAAATTATATTCAAGATATACTATATTTAATAAGATATTATGTATTAGCATAATTTTAAAACTGATATGAATAATTTTAAATTTTTTAACAATGAAATATATTTATTGGATAAATATATGAAAAGTTAAACTTTTTTAATATTTATCAAATAACTTTAGATTTTTTTAAGAATAAAATATATTTATTGAATAAAAAATATGAAAAAATAAGTCAGCAGAGGAAGAAAAAAAAAAGTGCTGGACACCCCTTAGCTGGAGGCTTCAAAAATCTTTCGGCGCCTCATTCATGGAAGGTGCCAACTGGGCTGGGCCTTCCATGAAGATGGCGCCGTATATTTGGTGCCTTCAACGTGTAAGCACCAATCGTTGGTGTTAATACAATTGATGCTTCCGACGTGGATTTAAAAAATAAAAAAAATACTGAGTAAAAACAATAATATTTTGATAATATAATTTAAAAAAATAATATTTCAATAATTAATTTAATTAAAACACTGCTACGAACCCATTGAAATCCAAAAGATCGGTGAGTAGTAGTGAAAGGAACAGCTTCTCAATCCTTCCCAAGTGATCCAAGGATAAGCAACTCTTATCCATAACTCGGTCAAAATTCAAGTCCTCGATGAACTCTTCTACCAATAATTCTGATGATGATTATTTAGACAAAACCCATCAATCTGCTGTCAAATGAAAGAGAAAGACCTGAAAAAACAAATCTAATCTTTCGAGCTCATGTAAGAGATTTAAATTGCAGATGCGCCACTTTTAATAATATTATATTTATTATAATTTTAAATATAAAAATATTATTATAATTAATTATAATAAATATTAATAATAATAATTTTAAAATTATAAAATAATAATCTTGATGCAACGTTACACTAACTATTTAAATCTCGGATTGCTTACTACCTTCCTAAACAAATTTAAGTAAAATTCCTAATACGTACATTTTAACATTAATGATCATCCAGGTTTGACTGAAGTTCTTGAGTTTTTCCTTATTACGTTTTGTTTTGCATTAGGACAAAAGCTTTTGAGTGAAGTCTCCGTCCGATGGCTTAATTTTTCATGTCGTCATCAGGACAAAAAAAAAAAAAAAGGGAATATTGTTGGAACCATAGCACGTGTCGCCAGTCTCCTGGGATCACTTAGTTGTAAAGCAACAAATACTGCGATCACAATTGGCTTATGCCAGGTTCCATCTTTCATAACCAACTACAATGGTTCCCCTTGGTGGATTTGAATTTTTTCTATAATTTTAATTATATTAAATAATAATTATTAATTTAAATATTTTAAAATAAAGTTAATATATATTTATATATTAAAATAATTTTATTTTTAATATAATATTAAATATTTTATGTTACATTTTTTAAAAAAATAAAAAAATTATTACTAAATCAATTTTGTAAAATAAGTTATTAAATAACCTTTTCTACTAACAAATTCATAAAAATAAAATTAAAGTCGATTTTTTTATTAATCAGATTTTACTTTCTTGAGTTCAAACTACCGAGTTGCTCTTGCTAGTATTTTTTTTTATTCTCAATTAATAAAAAATAATTGCAAAATATTTTTCACCTATTTTCTCTTTTCTTATTAATGATTATTTATTGCAATAATAGTAGATAATTTTAATTTATTAGTTCATTTTGTTCTTATTTCAAAACTACTTTTTTCTCTTCATTACACATTTTGCAGGGAAAAAAAACATTTTATTCCCTTATAAACAATTATTTTTTATAATAATAATAATAATAATAATAAATATTTTATTTTATTAAATAATTTTTCAATTCCTTAAAAATTTTTGTTCATTCGATTAAAAAATAATATTCGTTGAAATTTAAATTCGCTAAATATTTAAATCTATTGAATCATTTAAAAAATAAAAATATAAAATTGACAATAACTAAACATGTAAATGGATATCTAATAGTGTAGGATATTCAAGTTCGTTATCTGTATAAATAAAGAGAATGTAGATATATAATGGACCTGAATATTCAACACCATCTGAAATAAATTCAAACCAGATTCGGATAATGGATATCTAAAGATTCATATCCAAATTTATTGCGAATCTACTGTAAATAATAAATACAATATTTAAATATGTAATATTTGAATATGCAAAAACAATCGAATAATGTGGGCTATCAAAAAAAATTTTCACTATTCATTACCATCTCCGTAAAAAAATACAAAAATTTTTTTATCTTTATTAATAATTATTTATTTTAATCACTTAAAATCATTAATATTTTTAAGTGAATAATGCATATTGTAATTTACTAACCAAAGGAGAAAAAAAAAAAGGGGGGGTTGTCAATAGGACTTTAAGGGATTCTTTTAACGTACACAAGTATAGATACTCTATTTTATTTTTATAATTCGGTTAGAAATATCTCAAAATCTCATATATTAATTAATTTTGATAATTTTTGTATTTATATTATAATTATAAATTTTAGTATATTACAATTATTTTAAGGTATTTTTATTTAAATAAATTTTAATATATTAATAATATATATTATATACATTTTATGCTTTCGTATATTTATTTTATAAAATATTTTAATTATTTTTTTATATTATATTTATATAATCATATTTAATATTACTGTATCTACCTACTTAATTGGAATTTGGTTCTAACTTGGAATCTGCATAACCTAAGGCATAAGCACTTTATCAGCCAAGCTTGAAGTCTTTTTTGGTCAAAGTTAACTCATCGTTTTCCATTAGATATGCTAATTTGTATATACCTTTGGTATCTTGTATTTTTTGTCTTAATTGTCAAATTTATTAAATGTATCAAAAGCTTATATATGAATATAATATATATATTAAATGTGTTATGTTAATTAATAATTATTACTTAAAATTTGAAAGCTAAACTTTCTCATAAAGGTATCCATGGGCCAACTAAGGCTCATGAATCTTTTATTTTCTTCTCACGCTTATCTCAAGTAAAGTTTGACAATCCGTTTCAATATTTTTAAAAAAATAAAAATATTAAAAATTATTTTTATTTATAATAATATTTCAATATCAAATCTTCTAATATAATCTCTTGACGTTGAACATATCTAATTGAATACTTACAATTTAATTTTATTTGCTATTTTAATATCTGACTCTGACATCTTTAAATATACTTTTGGATATTGTAGCTCACACTCCAGGAGCTTGTTGTTAACATAAAGGATTTAGCAACTGCATGCAAAAAATTTTAAACATACCATCGGAATACAGTTTTATGGAACAGTAAAATTCGATTTTCGAAGAAAAGAATAGTATAATAATGTGTATCAAAGTCGATCAAGTAACAGGAAACCTTACTCAGAAAGTAAATGAAACCAAAAATATAATGCCTTTCTCAGCTAAGCAACTATGATGCTACACCTGTATCAAGCTTTTTAGCAATTATGGCAACATTATTCCATCCGCGATAGTGCTGGATCAAAAATAGGCAACGTTACGTCTTCCAAAAGTTTCCGAGATAGGGCCAAAAGCAGCACGAAGAGAACCGCTTAAGGACAATAAGGTTCTGCGTGTAGTAAACAAATTAGGCAGGATTCTAACTAGCTTATCTATATATATGGTTAATTGAAAACTGAAACTTATGCTTCCAAAACAGAGAATATAGAGATTGTAACACATGCAATGCAAATAATTACGGGGTTATATTCCTTGTCTTTTAAAATTTCAAAGCATCCTAATAAGTGTTGGTTTACATGAATAATCCACAAACTGTAAATAACTCAGATGATATATTAAAATTCAGGCATATGCTCAATGCAGCACTGAATACCTATTTGAAAAGACATACCACAAAGGGCTCAACTACATCCAAATGCCATGGAAATTCACGTCATCCAAGGGTTTAAGTACAAGATGACATAATCCAGACTGACTAAAATTCTCAGAAAGTGAATACTTATCAGCAGAAATAGCCCCTCCGCATCTGCTACCCTTATGTAAGGATGTTTTACTGACCACGTCCAACCTTATGACCGAACAGTCATCTGCTGCACAATGAAACGTTGCAGTGTCTTATTAAGTATTTCAGATTCCCCACCAATATAACAATGCACATAAATAGGTCTGCAAGAAGAAACTGTCCCATGTTTTTCCCATGCAGGACCCTCACTAGGCAATTACCATCACCAAACAAACAACAGAAAAGGGATGGAGTGGAAAGTTATCGACGGTGCCACAAGCTAGTAATCCTAAAACTACATTAACCATTATGTACTTTATCTTACTTGGCACACAGATTAATAATCCCTAACAAACATACAACTAATTGGACACCTTCAACTTGCTGACATTATGTATAGTTACACCTTATCTTTCTTTTATTTAAAATTATATATATATATATATATTTAATGGACAAGTGTTTACCTGTCTGCCTACCTGAATCAAAATTTTGGATCCTCTTAACCAAGATCCAAGTCAAAATTTTAAAAATTTGAGAGGGAATCCCTAGACTAATATCATTTCAGATTCCTGTACCAAGTAAAATCAACACCTACCCTAGTTATTAAAAGTCGACTAAGAAACTGTAACTGGAATATTGAAACCATAGAACTAGAAGATTGCTTTATGCTTGACACTTCTATTGTTCAGGCAATTGATGTAGGACTGACTTGGAAAGTTTGCCTACTTAAGTACATACGGCTGAAAATATAAGGGTCTAAGGATTCACGGATAACGTTGGAAATTGGAGTTAGGATTCAGGTAAAAATAAGGTCTACTTCAATTGAGATTAGATGAGAAAGAGGGTTGAAACTACATAATGTTTATAGGAAATTGGGCAGCAGCAAAACACAGGCAACAAGTTTGAGTGCTGTTATAATGCTGTAAGCAGCAACCCAAAAATTATGCGGTAAGTTGCAACTTTTCCAAGGTCTATCAGTAACTACTTGGATTAGGATTTCCCAAATCTTAAAATTAAGAATAATTCTTAACATATTTAAGCTAAAGAGCACATAAAAGCTCTAAAAAACTTAACTGCACTTAATAAGATCCAATGGTGACTCAGGCTATTCCAGCGAACAAAGTTCTCAATGATGGGTTACAGTTTCTTAAGTAAAAGACCTATTTCCAATAGAAAGAAAATCTTTATCCTTTGTCTCAATTGTTTGTCTTCGTTGACAATGTAAACACCGATATACATGCAAACAGCCAACAGAGGTACACAAAGTCTGTTTCGTGCATAAATATATTTTCTTCTTTTTTTAACTTATGAATAGATTCGTCTTTCACATGGAAACGTTTTTGATGAAAAATAAAATGAACCTTGAGGATACTTTAACATGTATCATAAATACTAAGACGAGAAGACCACGAATAAAATAGAGTCAGGCAGCCGATAGCTTAATTACTCAAAAAGTTTCAATTACTTAGCAATCTTAGGTAGCAGAGAAGCAACATGAATGAAAAAGTAACCAAAAAAAAAAAGAAGGTACTTTCAAGATATTTGGCAATCTTACGTGGAAACTAGAATAACAACTTGACATTGTGCAAGCAAAATTGTGAAATCCAAAAATGAAAATCAAGTATCCTGTACCATTTGGAAAGCCGCATCGAAAGCATGCAGCTCAAAATTGTGCAGACCCGCATCCTTCCTAAATTTTTCCATCTTTCTGCACTCTAAACAAATAATGCATGACCAGTGATTGCGTCTTCAAAAGATGAAAACAAATAAACCAGAAGCAATATTAGTAGACAGAATTCGCAGATCAATCCTGTTCTTTGTAACCATACACCGTAAATGCATAACCCACCCCAGGTCTAATTAGGCAGACTGTTACAATTCTTTATTATGGCAGCCAAAGCAAAAATTCCACAATCTAAGGAGATGAATTCAGTTCCAAAATTGAACAAAATAAATAACTCATGTTTCTTCTTTAGATTCATCCCTTGAGAAGAATGCTATTCAGGGATGTTGTACGAAAGTCGGAAATACCTAAAATATACCAGAATATGATAAGTATCTTCTTTAAAAACAACTACTAGACAATGCCTTTTAGGAGAAATTAACGAAGAGAAATGGTAGATAAGTTAAGCCAAGAAAGAGCATAGAGAAATGAAAATTTAAAAAATAAAATAAAATAAAAAAACTTTTGGTAAACTAAGAAGAAGAAATAAACTTGAAATTCTTTATTTTATGTTAACAAATTCGCCTGTAAAATTATTCATAAATTTAAGTATGTTGACGATGTTGGGCCCTTGGACAAAAATATTAGCGTAACAATGTGATTAAACCCAAAAGATATAGACAGCTGAATTAGTCAATAATAATATTAGAAAAATAAAATTTAAGTCAAGTAACAACTTTTACAAACAAAAATAAAGGACAACAAATTTTACATGAAAAGCTTTCCAAAAGGGACAAAAATTATGGGGCAAAATCCAAATAAATCCACTATGAAAGTAGGCAAATTACAATATTACAATATTTTAAGCTTTTTGACAAAAACTTAAGATTCACAACAATTAGTTTAATATAAATACCTCTTTGAATATATATTCAAAATCTCTTCTAAATTGGACAGAATATTATAATTATCTATGATCAATAACGCTCTAATAAGTAACCCAAAGACCCAATTGTTAATTACCCTATTTTATGTTTTTTTTTTTTGCTCTCTCTGTGGAAGACTAATTTTACCTTTTTTTTCATAACACCTCTCTTTTTCTTTCCTTTTGACATCTAAAAATTTGCATCTCAAGCCATTTATATAGGTAATACCATGGCTGATTACATGTGTGAAAGAAAGACATTTTCATTTTTCCTTTTTCAGCTCTGCAAAGGTACAGAGCTTTTTATTTAAAGCATTAGAAATTGAATGATCATTCAAACTCAATCTTTAGCCAATTAATAGACACAATTGTCATTGTGGAACTTGTAATGGAAATTGGCTTAATGGGACTGGACATATTTGACTAACGATCTCCCCCTCCAGTGTTATTAGGATGAGATTAATTATTTTGTTCTTTACTTAAAGTCCATCCCCGGTTGCTTGGAGTAGAGTGCAAGCTTGTCCCTAGGAACCATCTTAGTCATATTGACAGTGTTTCTATCTATGTGAATTTTCTTCAATTGCATTTGTTTGTCTTCAATATCGAATGCAACAATACTTTACGTCAATATTTTCTGTACGACTATGGTACATGAAATTCCTGCTTAAATCAATAGCACTCTCACTGTCACATTAAACCACATACTCTTCTTGCTTCAATCTTAATTCTTGAAGAAACCTTTTTATCTATAGCTTTTCCTTTCCAGCTTCATTTGCCACAATATACTATGTCTCTGTTGTTGATAGTGCAACACATTTTCATAGTTTAGAACACCATGAAACTACTCCCCCTGCAAAATTAAGCAAAGTTTCCTACCATATCTACGTCTATGCATTCCCAAAACTTAAGCATAATTTAGAAGTGCCTCTTAAATATATAGACATCCGCCATTGTTTCCTAGTATAGTTTTCTAAGCTTAGAAAGATATTTTTCTTACCACACTAACCACATAAGTAAATCCGGTTATGTACAGACCATTATATACATCAAACAATCGATTGTAGAGGAATAGGGAATATCCAATATCTCTTTTTCTTATTTTGGACTAGACTTCTAGCTTAGCTTAAAACGATTGGTGAAAAGAGTGCTAATTGATTGTGCATGCTTCATGTTAAACCTTAAAGCATTCATTCAACATATTTCTCCTATAATAGCCACACAACCTTTATAACTTTTTTATCTCGAATAAAATTCATTCCTAGAATATGTTTAACCGATCCTAAGTCTTTTATATAAAATAACTTACATAACACATTCTTCAACTTGCTGATCATCATTGCATCATGTGCAACAATTAACATATGACTGACATAAAATAAGATGATAATGAAATTACAATTTTGGGAAAGCCTTGATGTAAACGCAAGGATCTGAAGTTGTGGTAGTTATTTTTGAGTTGCCATAAATAAATCAAACTTCTCGTTCCACTGTCTCAGAACCTCTTTAATCCATATAGACTTTTCTTCATTTTGCAAACTAAATGTTTTTTCTTTCTTAAAACCCTCTAATTGTTCCATGTAAATATCTTCATGCAAGTTACCATGTGAAAATGCAATCTTTACATCAAGCTGATCAATCTCAAGGTTGAAACTATTTGTAAAGCCTAATACCACTCAAATGGCATTCATATTTACTATTAGAACAAAAATCTCATTAAAATCAATTGTTTTTTATTGAAGCTTTTAACCACCAATCAAACTTTATACTTCACTAATTTGATGCCCTTTTTCTTTAGCTTTGTGCATCCACTTGGTCTTTAATGCTTTCTTTCCTTTTGAAAACTAATCAAATCATAGGTGTCATTTTTTTGTAGAAAATTAATTCCTTTTTTCACTACTTCCAACTAACAATTTTTGTCTTTATGAGATTGCATTTTTTTGAAGTTCTTTAGCTTCCCCTTATTAGTAATCAAAATATAATTAGAACTAGGATATCTGCTAGATATTTGATACTCTCTAGTTAATCTTTTAAGTGAAAATCCTACTATTTTTTGTCAAGGAGGTCACTCTTCCTGCTCATCACCTTCTTCATTTAGTTATTCTCTAGCATCTAACTCATCACTCATTGTTATTGGCTTATTTGAATCCCTACGTTATGTTTCTCAAACATTTTTAACATCTGTGGCTCTCTTTGGTGGAGTTGTTATCGAAGTCGAATCATCACATTTGATGATAACTTTTGATGTCTTCTCTTTTTTCTCTAAATCTATTATGGTCTCATCTTCATGAAAGACCACATCTTTGCTTTTGATAACCTTTTTCTTCTCTAGATCCTATAGTCTGTAACCAAATTCTTCATCTAAAAAGAAGCCCCGAGCTCATGCATATCGATATAAGCATAAAAATTTTAATTATAATTAAACTTACATAGGAATTAAACAAATAAACACTTGAATTTCTTGAAGATCTTAGGAATAGATGTAAGATCTTAGGAATAGATGCACATGTGATCGGACTGCAATTTAAAATCATAGATCTATTAAAAATCATACCTATTGAGAGACTCATAACTTAAAGCATACTAATCCCTACATGAACGCATTATGGCTTGATTACTACAATTTTTACTTAAAGCCAAAAGTAGTCTAGGTTTTTATGCCTCTAACGTTAATCCATGTAGATGCCTCTTAGAGCTTTTATAAGGTTCAGTGGTTCTTTAGTGCTAGCTAGAGGGCTTTTCAAGCCTTAATCAAAGGATATCTTACCAATTGGTACAAATCTAAAGAGATAGGGAAATGATTCCTTTACCTACTGCGTCAAAGGGATAACAAAAGTAACTCCATAGGGAAGTAGTTGTTACCAATAAATAGATCCAAAAATCATAATTTTTTAATCTAATTGATTCTTTGAGGATAAAAAATTGATTTTCTATCTTCATCATGATAAAAAGACACTTTGAGATCGCCTGGAATAGTATTCGACATAAGGGAGGCTGAGAGAAATAAGAATTTTAGGATTTGGCCAATTTCACTACTTTTGTGAAAAAGTTAATCTCTCAATGCTAGATTTTTTTTCTTTTTACTTTTATTATGTTAAGAATGATTCTAGAACACTAAAAAAAGCATGAAAGCACAAAGAGAGCTTAGGGAAGACAAAGGTTGTGTCAATCCCCTTTAGGAAAGTCTAAAGATTGGCACCTAAGGTTTTTCCTATACTCCTTATTAACAAGAAATCCTTAATATTATATTTAGATACATCATGGGCTAGGTTAGGCTTGAATAATGAGTCCACTAAGTCCATTACTAACATAGCTACAAAGTGGCTTCATTTTAGAGTTTTTCTGGAATCTAATTAAAACTATTTTAATTAGCTTGTCCAAGATTGAGCCTTAATAGTAACTTATTAATATTTTAGCCTAATACCACACCAAAGATAGCTATTCTATGCATCTAGCCCATTAGCAAGCCCAACTTAAAGTAGTTCACAATTAAACTCTTTTGACTTCATAATTAGGGCTTTTAACCTAACCCCTTTAATTTACATGTTAGATAATTTAATTCATAATTAAATTTTCTAACCCAAGTAAGATAATTTTACTTCATATAGATAATATTAAATAATTAACTAAATATTATCAAATAATTATTTAATTTTTCAAATCTAACTATTTGGCTTTATTTAATAATATCCCTAAAATCATGTTTACAAATAGGCATTATCTTGATAAGACATTCTTATCTTTATTGTCATATTAAAATATCTCTAATTAGATTTCATAAATCTAATTTATGTCTTAAATTATTCTTAATTAAACTTATTCAATTAAGTCCTCCTCATTATACCTTTTATTTAATAAGTCATACTTAATTAAATCCATATTTTAATCCAACAGATCATCTTATAGTGTGTGACCCATTAGGCTTCCATCATAACAATAATAAACATAATTGCTTAATTAAGTGTATTCATATTTATAGACTAAGATTGGCCTCTAGCAAGGCAGCATGGCCATCCGATATGCAGAAAGAGTCACTAAAACCTCTTTAAGAAACCTTTCGGTAGACAGCCTCTCAATGTACTTCAATTATTTCACCAGATATCCCAAAAAGACCATAAGCATGATGTAGTGTCTACTCATGTGTCAATCCATATTAGTTTTTGCATCTTTCAGTTAACCTAATTAATTTAGAGAAATAATTTCTCCTAAATTCATCATGCATTGGTGAATGACTTTATCAAAGTTAACCAAAGCCAAGAACATATGAAATATGTCTCTAATGTCACTCGGAGTGATGAGTCCTCTCTAAATCACTTGTTCACCCACCATATGATTCATGTCATACCCAACGTACCCTACCTTAAACATCCAATCATTGTGGAACTATTCCAGATAAATCTAAGTACGACACTCCTTAAAAGTCTAAGGACTGCTATACATAAACTGGCACATGAAAACATATTCTATATATACTTGAGTAACTTATACCAAATGAAGTTCTTATATGGGCCACATTCAGTGAACTTATTTTCACAAAATAAGTACTCAAATATATCCCCAAGTATCTCTATACTTCAACTTCTATGAGATCAAAGAGTTGTATGCATCAAATGCATGGAGGCTTAGCATATGTTAGTCTTTGTTCATTGTCAATGTCTTGTCTTAACACTACGATGACTAGGAACATTTTTTAGAAACATAGCTTTGATGTATAAAGATGTCATTATCGTAACTCATTAGTAACATTGGATGGCAATTGTGTTTTTTTGGCTTCATCCAATTAGTATTTTCATGAGTGTATAATGATGCCACTAACATGAAGGAAAACCTTGAATCAATAATATAAGCGATTAGTTTGTATTATTAACTAGTATATGCCTCATCCAATCTGACTGGTTCTAGGGCATATACTAACATCATCACCATAACCAACAAATATGCATGTAGCGGCTTTGTCATCCAGCTTTAATCGTTGCTCCTTCAACACATGTACAAATGCTTTACAGCCAAAGACTTTTAAGTGTGAGTATGAAATGCCTTTTCTTGTTTATACCTTTTCTCGAATGTCAAAGCCCAATGGTACTAATGGCGATGTATTGATTAAATAATGAGCTTTGTTGACTACTTCTCTTCAAAATGCTTTTAGCAACTTAGCCATACTCAACATGCATATGATTTTTCCTATAACTGTGTAATTCATCCTTTCAGCCAAACTTTTATGTTGTGGTGTTCCAAGTTCTAACTTCTCATGCCATATTCTATGCTTTGAATATTAATCTTCAAAGTCTATAGAAGTATATAGTCCACCATTATTAGTATGGAGACACTTGAAGGATAATCCCATCATCCTTTCCACCATGGCATGAAATTTTTGGAATTACTACAATACTTGGCTTTTTGTTTTTAATAGATACGCCCAAGTTTTTGTGAAGCATCATCAATAAAATTAACAAAATATTCGCTACCCCATCAATTCTAGCTCTATGGGACCACATACATTCAAGTAAATTAACTTCAATAAATTTTCTTTTCTTCTAGAGGTTTAAAAAAATTTCTACGATGGTTTTTTAGTAAACAATAGTCACATAAGTTTAATGACATAACTTTAGCTAAGGAAATGAAGGACTACCTTGCTAAAATTTGCAACCTTTTTTCACTCACGTGTGCCAACCTCTTATGCCATAATGCCGAAGCATTGTTCTTAACAACATTTATCTTGTAACTACATAAATTTATCCAAGCTTATACATAGTCCAACAAATTTTTTTGTGTGACTATCAAAAACTTTTTTAGCAACTTCCATTGCCATTCTTTTGTTGGCTTTCATATCTTTCTCTATCAAGGATATTAATTGCAAAAAGGTTTAACCTTAGATCTAGAATGTGTCTGACATCTTTTAGCATAAAATTATAGTCATGGTTTGTATATACAACAATACCACCAATTCCTACAATCAGATATACTCTTTAGTTTCCTACCTTTGTATGGCCAAAGTCTTTGGCTTTTTAGGTTATGAATAGCTTTTTGCTAGAAACACAATGGAATGTTACACCAATGTCGACTATTAGGGATGACAGAACCCGAACCGCTCAATGGGTTCTAAACTGATCCGCTCTAAGTAGGTTAAGTTTTTTTTGGAACATTAGAGCGA
>JBBYHM010000020.1:8578127-8619043 GCA_038381775.1 Adansonia rubrostipa | reverse complement strand
GTGTGTGTGTGTGTGTGTGTGTGTTAACCTGATCATCTTGCTATATGAGTTATTTCAGATTTTATTTTGCCTTGCTACTTGTACCATCTTGCCCATGTGACTTGCATTTGCTATTAAAATAATAATAAAAGAAAGTGTTCTAAGCATCTCTCTCAGAGTATTACTCAATAGAATATTGGCTTTAGCCGTCCAAATTCAACTCAATTATTTGATTTGGATTAGAAGACCTTGAGTCTCTCATTATTGGATTGGATTTATCAATAATAAACTAACTGGTGAAGTCCAGCTTTCTTTTTCTTCAAAGATTTTCTCGGAGCTGGTAAAAGATTTGCAGCATAATCAACAACTAATGCAGTGCTGAGTTAATATAAAACTTTACATCCGGAAAGGAACAGATTCAAGTAATGAAGATATCCGATTCATGGGTAATTATGATTGTCGATTTACTTTGAAAGTCATAGTAATCCCCAAGAGTAACTGGTTAATTTCGAGTTCTTGTTATGTTTTGTTTTCATTTATCTTGAATGCCCTGTATCCTGACTTCACTATAATTTTTTCTTTATGCAATGGGAGTCTATAATCTAAGAATAAAGAAAGGATTGTAAATGTTAAAAATTAAATTTCAAACTTATTGAATATTATTTTGTAAAAATGGTTGTATCAATCAATTTATTTAAACTTCAAACTCTAGTTAACATAGATTTGAATACCCAATCGGAATGCCATATTCCTTCAGGTCATGGCATATCTTTGCCCTCCTGTGGAATATTAGAGCTCCGCAGTTCTTTTCCAATAGTGGATGGGGGAAAGGAAACTAATTCCTCCAACTTCTACATACTGATTTACGAGTATGAGGAAAGTATGATTATGACTAAAACGAAAGCAACAGCAAAATGAGTCTTTTATTAGATGCCTATTGCAAAGATGACTAATAAATCATGTCATATCAACCATTATAATCAACTTTACATAGTTAATAAATGTTCTACAAGTTGAAAGAAAAAAAAAAAAGGACTTGCAACAAAAATATTAACCATTTCGTTCAAAAAAAAGAAGTGCCACAAAATTTAGCCCTTGTGCTTGAACTTCGTTCATCCTCACTCCACCTTCCAAAATGGGGATCGGTTCCCAATATTCTCTCAAGCTATTTTTCCTTGGTTCATAACAAAATTCATATTTGACAAGGTCGAATATCTGAACAGTCAGAATCAATAATCTTTCATTCTTCTTCCATTTTTCTCTCTTATCTTTTGGCACTCTAAAAGTCATAAGTTATCTATAGCAGAAAGGTTGTATTGCATTACAAGTCTTTCTACAGCATGTTGACTCACAACTTCCCTCATATGCAGCTCCTTCAAGACTTCAGCTGCCAGCTCCATTTGTCCTTCATGAGCAATCCCTTCGACGAGTATGGTATACGTTGTCTCATTAGGCATATAGCCTTTGTCAATCATCATCTCAAAAACCTTAAAGGAGAGATCAGTTCTCCGGGATTTGCAGAATCCTAATATAAGTGCATTGAAATTGTCAACATCAGGCTTATATTTGCTTTCTTCCATTACTAAGAAAATTTCCATTGCCCCTTGCAGCATTCCCTCCAAGCACAATCCTCTGATTAGCGACGAGTAGGTGTAAGAGTCGGGAATGAACCCAGACTTGGTCATTTCATATAAAAGCTGAAATGCTGGATATGTGTTCCCTTTTCTGCATAAACTAGAAATCACACTCTTGTAGAAATCATGCGGAGAGGAACTTAGTTTGCACGCTAAGCTTTGAAATATGGAGAATGCCTCTTGCACCATTCCCTGCTGACATAGCTCAGCAATAGCGTTATATGTTCCTTCATTAGGTTTACAACGTTGATAGATCATCCGGTCTAGACACTTAACCATAAGATCCACCTTCTCCTCTCGGCAAAGTCGAGCAATTATGGGGTTATAACTTGTCGCACTGACCTTAAAACGTCCTCTAATCATTTCATCTAAAACATCCAGAGCATGGTCAGTACGGCCATTGAGGGCAAGAGAACCAATCAATATATTGTAAGTAACTACAGACGGAGAACGATCCTCGCCATTCATCTCTGCCAAAAGCTCATTAGCTTCTTTCCACCGTCCCTCGTAGCACAAATTCCTTAGCACAATGTTATAGGTCACAACGTTTGGATCAAATCCTTTAGTAGGCAAATCTCTCAAGAACCTAATTGCTTCATCAGTTCTCCCTTCCTTGCACAACCCAGTCAACAAAACATTGTAACTAACCAAATTAGGCTGTCCACCTTTGGCAATGATCTCTTCCAAAAGCTTCATTGCCGCGTTCGCACCTTTTTCTTTATAAGCAGCTTCAAGCAAGAAAGAATAAGTGAATTCATTGGGAACTAATCCTTTTTCTATCAACTTATCCAACAGCAGCAAGCTTTGCTTCAAATTCCCATGCATACAAAGCCCTCTAACTAGAGAATTATAAGTAACAGTATTAGTTGGATAACCATGAGCCTCCATTTTTTCCACCAACTGCATTGCATGCCCAACATTTCCTCTCTTGCACAAATGATTCACCAAGAAAGTATAAGAAGCTGCATCAGGTATAATACCAGAATCAACCATCATCTCCATCACTCTAATTGACTTCTTCATCTTATTGACCTTGCACAAATCATACAACAGCTGTGTAGCTTGATTTACATCAGGCTTCTGTCCCTTCCCAACCATATATTCCATGTGAAAAAATGCGTCATTAAGCCTAAGTTCCCTACTTTTAGTCTCATTCCTCCCTGTCTTCCAATTTGGTAAAGTAAAAACAGAGTCTTTAGGAGAAATTGTGATCTGGGTAGTTGCTAAAACCCTGGAAAAACCCTTGCTGAGTGAGAAACAATGAAGGTTTGGAATTTGGTGAAAGAAACCAGATGGTCTCCTTGTTGTTTCAGGTGATGGGTTTGTCATAGGAGATATTGAGTTCAGTAAAGTTGCCATGAACTCCCGAAAACAAGAAAAAGTATGATAGAAATGTTAAAGAAAATACCAATTTCAGCTTCTTAATGCTAATGGTTGATCAGTAAAAAGATGAATCTAATTTCTAGCAATTATTTTGATTACCATTACAGAAAAATCAAGAGTGAAAGAAGGAAGATGCATACATATATACAATTTGGTTGAGTGGCCTTTGAATTGAAGATGGGTTTTCTTCAAGTAAGAGAGCGTTGCTTTGTTGTGATTTTCATTTTTGTTTGGTTGAAGTCGCAGGTGAAGTTGAAGTTGAAGGGCAAGCCCAAGCGAGACTCAGCTCATCCCATGCCCACTGCCATCCATTGCTCCTCCCCTCGTTATCCAACTGGTGGACAATTTTACAGCTACCTACGCGCTGTTTACCAGTCTGCTAGCCACGCGCTTGATTCCCCTCACTGGTAACGCTATTTATGCTCAAAGTCAATGTTTTTTAAAAAAAAAAAAAATCAAGAGTAAAATTTAAATGGCCTAAAATAAAAAATAGTCCATGAAATATATTTTTTCACTTAAATAATTTATAAATTTTTGTTTTCAATTTAGTATTTATATTATAATTCATCTATTAATTTGATATTTCATCTCTAACATATTAAAAAAATAAAAATTTGATTTATTTTCACCCAATAATATTATACTATGAATCACTGATATTAGTATTATATGTCATATATCATAATCCAATTGATCTACATTATCATTAATTAATAATGCTTAGATAAAGTACTAAATTGATCGAAAAAATTATACTATAAGTATCAGACTGAGAATAAAAATTTATAAAATATTTTATGAAAAAAATATAATTCAAAGGTTGTTTTTTTATATTAAGCCAATTTAAATCGATGAAATTTTTTTTTTATAATTCAATGATTGAATAAAGAGTTGAAATTTTAGTTTTTAAATAAATATAATAATATTTAGTAAAAATATAAATTTTATTCCATAATTATGTCTTAATTTAAACATAAAAAGTTAAGATTCAAACTTCCATATTTATAAAAAAAAAAAAAAACCTTTAAAATAATAAAAAAATTTAAAATTGGCTCAACATCAGGTCAACCTGATCTAATTTAGTTCAATTGTATTTTTATCAATTGGATCTAATTTGGTTCAATTGTGTTTTTGACCAATTTGATAGTTATTTTATCTTGTATATGTTATTCTTTTTCAACGTATTATCGATTTTCGATTTAATTAATTAATAATTTTATGTACGTTATCAAATTAGACAAGTCATAGATTTTTTTATTCCAAATTTTTCAACACGGCCTAAGGCTCCATTCGATTTTAACAGAAGCTCAAGTGAGATGGAATTTATAGGGAATATTCCCTTTCAATAAAAATTTTTTTAGAAGCGGTAAAATGAATCTGAATATAAAAAATTACTCAAAAATTTTGAGCTCAAACTCGAATTAAATTTAATTTGATAAAAAAATTAAAAACTTAATTCGAAATAATAAAGTCCGGAAAAATTCGAACCCGAGACTGACCCAAACTCAAATTTAATACTAAAAATAAAAATAATCAATTGTAATTAAATAATTTTTTAAAAGTAAAAGTTTTAATTATAAATTTTACTATTTTTTATAATAAAATTATTTAACAAATTAATTTTATATAACAAAATAATTTAATTTTCTTCTTAACAAATATTGATTTTAATATACAAATATAATTAAAAAAATCTTTTTAAGTTTATTTGAAAAATTAGTATATGTTGTCACTAATTTTGTAGTATAACATGTGAATTTAAATTGTTTCATGAATCTTTAAATATATATTTTAGAAATAAATAAAATTAATAAAGTATTTATTGATAAAATTGGCATTAACGTATAAAGTTTGTTTTAAGTGTAAATTATATCAAATTTATATAAAATTATTCTTTATAATGTTATGTAAAATTAAAAGTACAAAAACAAAGAAATTTAATGTAAGTTTTAATTTTTTTTCTTAATCAAATAAATTTATTTACTTCTACCATTAATAAAAATCAATTTTTTGAAAATAAAGAAAGTTAATGTAAACCTTAATCCTTTTTTATTTATTATAAAATAAACTTATTTAACGAAAGTAAACTAAAATGCTTACTTATTAATTTGATAAATCTTATCAATAATAAAAAAAATTTTAAAATAGAGGTTTAAAATTTGAGTAAATAAATTTATTTATTTACTAAAGTTAATAAAAAATTAAACCTTTTAAAATAACTTAATTTAATGTAATCTTATAATAATTTTTAATTATTATAAAATAAATTTATTTAACAAATTTTTAATGAAACTAAAGTTCATGCTTATAAAATGAATAAATCTTATTATTAATAAGAAAACATTTACTTTTAACGAGAATTTGGTTTTAATTTAATATTATATTATTATATTAAAAAAATTATGCAATAATCAATTAGTAATACTTCTTTTTCTATTGTTTGAACTCTTAAATCATAGTCTTATACTTTTAATTATTCTTCAAATATAGTAATATTTTTAATTTGATTTAATTATTAGTATTTACAGTTCTATTCTTATGTATGGATAATATAAATTATAATTTATTTACATGTTTAAATTTGAATTTATCAAATTAATTATTTTAAATATTAGTATCATTAATTTATAATATATCATATTTTTTATAATAAATTATTTAACAAATTGATTTTATATAGCAAATTAATTTTATATCTTTTTTATGCTAAAAAAATATTGATTTAAATATATAAATATAATTAAAATATCTTATTATAACAAAAGCTTGTTTTAAAATAATAATAATAATAATAATAATAATAATAATAATTTATTTGTAGATATAAATACTTAAATTATTTAAAAATTATTACATCTTATAATAAAATAAAATAATGTAAAAGATATTCAAATCTGATCTGAACCCGAACTTAAAATAGCTCAAATATGAAATAACCTGAACCTAAAATAACCAGAACTTGAAATAACCTGAACCTAATACAACCTGCCCAAATCCGCCCAATTGCTACTTCTACTTTTTGGGTGTTGTTTTTTCTTTCAAATAAGAAAATAAATATAGAATAAAATTTATTATTATATAATAAATATATTTTATTTTATATTATATAATAAATATATAATATCATAATATTATAAAATTAATATAAATTAATTAAAATAAGATAGTTATATGAATAATAAAAAATAAATACAAAATATTATTTGATTTATTTTATTAATTACTATTAAAATTATTATTTCAAATACATATAATTTTAATAAATTTTCATAAATATCAAATAAACTAAATATTTTCATTATATATAAATATTTTAATATAATGTTTTTAATGATTAATTTTTATTTTTACCTCACCATTATCATCACGTTTGAATCCAAGCATACATCCTATTACTTATTTTAATCTCACTGCTATCACTGCTTTTAATATTTTGGATCAATCTTATTTAATAAAATTAAAATGTCAATTTAGAAATTTAATGGATAATAATGACTATTTTTATCAATTTAAAAATTTGTACTTGTATATGCATTATACATAAAAAAAATCATAATTTTAGGTAAAGTTTATGAATTTAGGTCATATTATTTAAGCTATTGCCTAATTAATATATTCAAATATTAGTTCAGCTAAAATTTAAATTTGTAAATCTATTGTTATAATCCATAATATAATAAAATATAGGTAAAAGAAAATATATATATATATATATATATATGAAATTACATATGTGCCACATATAACAAAATTTAAGTAACAAAAATTCAATATTTATAGAAGTATTAAGCAACTTGAATTCATAAATTGGTCATAAAAAAAAAATAAAAATCAATAAACTTTTTTAATGATGCATTATCATAAATTGATCATATAGGCCCGTCCCCAGCCTATTGTACTATTATATTATATAATCTATTTTATATTTTATGTATTTTATAATTTTTGTCATATAAATAATACATATATGTAATATAATAGCATAAACTTTAAAAATTAAGTTAAATTATTTATATTTATAAATTTGATAAAAAAATTATTAAATTAATAAAGATTAAATTTAAAAAAATATATTTTAAAAAAATAAATTATAAAAAAATATAATATGGGAGGGTCTAAATGGGCTTGGACTGTCTATTTACAAACATGGGTGGATTTGGATAAAATTTAATACTTATATTTCAGACCGAGTTTGACCCAAATTTAATATTAATACCATGCTCAGGTCTGATCCAAATTCGATCTATCTCGAACTAATCCAACCCATCTCGACTCAGAATCTATGGATACAAATTATTTATTTGAATCTAATTTAATATAAACCGAGTTTATAAAACAGACGGAAATGATCGTTGAATAATTCTACACACAAACAACTTTTTATGCCATGGATGCAAAGCAGAAGGCATTGAGGCCCATATTGTAGATTTCCAGAAACGACAACAAAATAACTATCGGAATCTATGACCACCAAGCCCAAATTTGAGATTTTCCTTTTATTTTTTCATTTTTTCACCTCTTAAAGCCATTCAGGCCTCTTCTTCGTCTTCTCCGAGTTTCCGCTTCCCAGCTTTCCTTCGTTCCTTCTTCAATCTTCCTCAAAGTCGGCAACTTCTCTGTCTTCTTGGTTCTCGAATCCAGTATCTTCTTCAATTTTAAGGTGTCAATTTTCTTTCCCATTATCTATTTTTTATGTAATTTGTATTAATTAATTTTGTGGATGTAATCCAGAAATTAAGTCGGTTTAGCGATTTCAATTGTGTTTTTCAGACTGATCTTTTTTTCTTTGTTCAGAAATAGGAAAGAAATTGGGTAATTTTCATTCCATTTTCTACTTAATTTAGTTAATTTCCTATTGATTATCAATTTTGATTTTTCTTCGGATGATCATAGTCGATAGGATTGTTAGTTATAATCCATATATGGGCATTTATTTGGATCATAAGAAAAGGAATAATTTGGATGGAATTTAATTCTTTTTTAATCTTAAATTTTGCGATATAATCTAATAATACAAGCTTTGATATATTTTCAGGTTTTGTTCTTTTCCAAGTTGCCTTTTTGTTGTTTGCAAATGCTGACTGGTTGTGTTAGTGCGCCTTTGCCGCCACTATTATCTCCCGGTATGCTCTTTTCTCTATGCTAATTTTCTTGGGATTTTCTTTTATTATTCATATGATTATGTTCGTT
The DNA here is from genome assembly GCA_038381775.1 of Adansonia rubrostipa. Classification (NCBI taxonomy): domain Eukaryota; kingdom Viridiplantae; phylum Streptophyta; class Magnoliopsida; order Malvales; family Malvaceae; genus Adansonia; species Adansonia rubrostipa. The sequence goes on along the minus strand of JBBYHM010000020.1, from coordinate 8,610,857 downwards.
TTATGCTAATATTTTGTCATGGTTTTCACCAGCGACTCAATTGAAGTCACGGATTAAGTACAGTGGTTGCTTTGACACCATCCGAGTTTCTACGCTGATTAAGCCAATTGGCCTTGGCTTGCAATTAAAACCTATTGTTGGAAGAAGTAGAAAGCAATCTTTCTCTGTTATATGTGCTGCTGCTGCTGCTTTGGTAAGCTGACTTTTTGGTCTTCTTGTTAGTTTATTGAAATTTTGAAATTCCTTCTATACAGAGAGAAGTAATTGATTTCCTTTAGACTGGTTAACATGGACCTAGGAATAGTATAAAGAGAAAATATTGCATATCTTTTAGCAAATATCAAATTCAAAACTCTCTCTCTCTCTCTCTCTATATGATTATCTACTAGCATAAACAGCATTAAATCCTGAAATGGATATGGTGAAAGAGATCAAAACTTGTGTGCACATGTGCTTATGTGTATGTGTGTGTCTGTTCTGCTTTACACATGCGAAAAGTAGATGTTTTAATGACGTAGGTTCTCTGAGTTTGTGACTTGGTTCTTCTTTTTTCCTGCAGAATGCAACCTGCAGCGCATCAGGGCAAACTCAGACCGTTACTCGTGAAGCACCAACAATCACCCAAGCTCCTGTCCATTGTAATAACAAACATTTAATATTTCAGTAGCTTGCTAATATTTGTTAGATGTATTCCTTTTTGTGTTTTTCTGGTGGACCTAGAGCCAGCCACCTTAAGATTAATGGTAGTTAGGAAGGTTATCGAGGGCTAGGTGATTTTGTTGGAATAGCTGAGGAGATGATGATAGGCATGTATCATTCTCATACTTTTTTGACACCTAGCTGTGCTGCATCCAAGCTTGCATGTTCATGCTCCATCTGCATTGGTAGGATAAAATGATTGTTGTTTTGGCACATGAGAATCCAGATTCTGCCTGGTGCTGCAAGCTATGTTGCTCTGACTCTTCATTTTTTTAAGTACCTGTGTCCAAAACCCTTTCTGACACATTTACAGACATGGATATATAGATATGACCCTCCAAATACATGAAACACTATAAATGAAAAATTTTGAATATACCTTTGTTGGACATATATCCATATCCGACACCCATCCTTAGTCTGAGTAACATAGGCTACAAGCATTGAACAAAGTTCCATTTAAGTTTCCCTATTGCCCTTTCTTTTAGTGAAATATTGGTAGTGTGATAAATGTTACTAGCTTTTATGTTATCCTATGGTTGTCCAGGGTTTCACTGCAAGTTCCAGGCAACTTTTATGCGATTTTTATCTGTTTTTTTGGTTTTCAACCATTTTCCTGCTATTTTATATCGGTGATAAATACCTAAGCTTGCAGGAGCTAGGGATAGAACCCTGGCCCTACGGCTGTGGAACTTCCTTACCTTGGGTGGGATATAATTATATGCTCCTTACTTGAAGTCCATGGACTTAGTTGTATTTTTTCTTTTTAGTAAAACTCCATGTAATTTTACGAGAAAATGTGTTTCATTTAAAATGCTTAATATGGTTGATTTGAATTGCAGCAAAAGAGAAGTCACCACAACTTGATGACGGTGATTCTGGCTTTCCTCCCCGTGATGATGATGGCGGTGGAGGTGGCGGGGGAGGTGGTGGAGGCAACTGGTCAGGCGGATTCTTCCTTTTCGGATTTCTCGCATTTCTGGGCTTCTTAAAGGATAAAGAAAGCGAAGAAGATTACCGGGACAGTCGAAGAAGATGAGAGACTTCTGCAGATTGATAATATTTATGGAAACTATTATTGCTCATTGTTTTTCTTGTATTCTTTTGACAATGAAATAACCATAGCTGATCTTGCAATAGAATCTGTTGTTAACTAGCCTATAAATCGTTCCAATTCTTTTTCCTAAGGTTTTATTTGGTAGGAAAGATGAAAAAGGGAAAGAATTGAAACTTTGTTGATCTGATGATTAGATTTTCATAATCACTATTTTTTTAAAAAAATTTTGGAAGTTAACTATTGCATTAACAATTCTATTCTTGCACTTACCCATTATTTTTACCGGGCAAAGCCAAGGCCTTGATATGGCTTTTGCCTTTTAGCAGCGTGAGCCCATGCGTTCTCTGCTTAAATTTCCACGTGATATTCTGTCTCATAGCATGTGCTGCAGCAAGGGCTGCGGAGAAAAAAAATCAAGAAAATCAAAAATCAATTCGAACATTAAAATTTTGTTTGTTTTAATATGGTTTTTATTGAATTTAGGTTGATTTCAGTTTGGATAGTAATAGTAATAGGCTCAAGCTTGAATAGGTGTCATAGGGATCTATTAAAGGTATTTATAAGTTAAGCTATTTGCTCAAACTTAAATGCCCATCTAATATTTTGAAGGTTTTGAATAAAGATATTAGATATTAGAAATTTGCTTTAAGCAAATGAAAAAAAGGGCTTGTGTAAAGATTTTGACTCACACATTCAAAGTTCAAGCATAGTTTGACTCGGTTCATTTTTCAATTATATTATATATATTATTTTTATATTTATATATATATATATCATATAATTTATATCATATAAAGAATAAATATTTCATAAAAACATAAAAATATGTTAAGTTATATATATTTTAAAATTTAATAAAAGAAAATATCAATTTGGTAAAGATTTAAATTAAAAAATGTATTTTAAATATAAAAAAAAATATGAATGTTGAATTATTTATTTATAAATATGGATGACTTTAGATAAAATTTGAAACCTACATTTTGAGCAACCTAGTTTAGACAAGTATAAATAGTATTAATATTTTGTTTAGACCTGATTCAAATATAATCTGACCAATAGTATGTACATCTAGCTTGAAATTTTCAAGTTGAAAATGTAAAATTGGTAAGTATATAAATGCCCGATATAGTTTTTACTTGTTTTAAAAGTATATATTTTTATGCCAACATCTTCATTTAATGGTTAAAAATATGTTAATATTGATATATGAACTTGAGTTCGATTTCAAATAATCTCCGACGTCCTTAATTTATAAAAAAAAAAAGTATATGTTTTTACCGCCCTAAATATTAAGTAGCAATATTAAAAAAAAAAAACTTGGCTTGGAAAAGGAGTTCACGCGTCTATCAAGCGCCAATAAGTTGATTTATGTGGACGAAATTAGAGAAACAAGAAACTGTTAGGAACATTTTGAAATTAACAGAAAATCTGGGCAAAAGTTTAAAATTCCAAAAACTTCTAAAGCCTCGAGCAAAAGCCACTCCATCCCACGCCAACCCAAAACAAAGCAAAAACAGAACCAGTGGCCGAATTCTTTTATCCATCGAAGCCTTCTCTTCTGCAATGGCAAGAATAGTCTGCAGTAATCTACTTTCAACCCTAACTCTTCTTCCAAACAAACCGTCCATTTTCACTAAAATCCCTCAATTCATTACCGTTTTGAATGGCACTAAAACGAGGTTATACTCTTCCAAAGTAAGCATGAGCTTAAGAGCCGGCATTGTTGGTCTCCCTAACGTCGGCAAATCAACTCTCTTCAATGCTGTTGTAAGTTTTACTCGATTTCAAATTTTGGGTTTTCTTTTTCTTTTTCATTAGAAAAGATAAAGAGAGATTTTGATGAGTTTATGAAATTTTAAATGAAAAAAATATAGGTTGAGAATGGGAAAGCACAAGCCGCTAATTTTCCGTTTTGTACAATAGAGCCAAATGTTGGGATTGTTGCAGTTCCGGATCCTCGACTTCATGTTCTTTCTGAACTCAGCAAGTCTCAAAGAGCTGTCCCTGCTTCTATTGAGTTTGTTGACATTGCTGGTCTTGTTAAAGGTGCCAGTCAAGGGGAGGTAAAGCTTTCTTGCAAAATTTGTTTTTGATGTTATTTTGGGCACTTTTTTTTTCATAGCAACAAAATGCATTTGGATGTGAAAGCAAATATTGCTTTATTATTACATTCATCTGTTTTTCGGATTCCGTTGCAATTAGGTTCTTAATTTCTTATATTATGCCATTGTTTGTAGGGATTAGGAAATAAATTCTTATCGCATATCCGGGAGGTGGACTCCATTCTTCAGGTTCTTCTTTATCCTTACCAACCGATAATCCATGTTCTTTTTGGCATATACATATGCTCAACTTATTTCTTTTCTCATGTGTCTTTAAGTTCGCGATGGTGTCATTCAAATGGAGTTCTACTAATAGAAAACACAGGATAAACCACGAAAGGCATACGTATGTTAGCACGGCCATCATTTTGCTAACTAAAATTCAGGGAGTTTCATTTCCATTCTTTCCAAAGAGTAGTTAGCTAGTGCATAAATACATACTACGCTTTGTGTTAATCAGTATATCACCTAAAACATTTATTCTCTCTATGTGATTTATGGTCATTTGTAGTATATGTAATGGTCTAATGGATGCCTTTTTAACAATTACCTAAGTCTGAATAAGCATATCTTTAAAGCTCAGTAGGGCTAAAACCTAGGAAGCATGGACGTGGAAATGCAATATGGGTATAACATGATATGGATATGGGAATTTGTAAGAAATTAGGAAACAACAACAAAAAAATATTTTTTATATAATAATATACAATAAAAATGTAAAATTGATACCTTTCAATAAAATATTAAGATGCAAATAACTTTTCAAATTTTTAAAATCAGTTTTGTATTTAAAAGCTTGAACCTTAAAAAAAACTCATTAGGACCAAATAGCTCAAACTCGAAGGCCCTAAATTACTCAATAATTTTATGCATTTTATTATTGAAATTCATGCATTATCATTGTCCAATCAAAAGCTCGGTGATATAATCATTAACTTTTAATTTTTGAAATCAAATACTGATTTCATTGTTTTTTCAGGTTGTACGCTGCTTTGAAGATAATGACATTGTTCATGTGAATGGAAAAGTTGATCCAAAGTCTGATATTGATGTTATTAATTTGGAACTAGTTTTCTCAGATTTAGATCAGGTATGCTCAATGGAGCTTAATACAGCTTCAGCATCTTTCTTGAAAAATTGGTCATGCTGATTTAATAGTTTAGAACACATTATCATCATATGAGTGCATTTACGACATCTCTTACAATGTCCATTCTTTCCTCATTGCTTGCTTGTATCGTGCTTAATTCTATGTTGCTCCGAATCTTCATTTTTCTTGAAGTACCCATGTCTAACACCTATGTCCAATGCAAATCCGGACATGGGTATGGGATATTATCCTCCAACTACATGGAAATCTTGGAAAATTTTGAACATACCATGTTCGACTCTTACACTTGAATCCGAGTAACATGTTCTAATTTACATATTACGAGAAATTTTGAAAAGATTTTTCTCATTTACCGCTTTCCTCACACACTTGGGCCAGTGATGATCCAAAGGGGTCTCTGACTGCAAAAGTTACCCTCCTTTTAGCAAATAAGGGTTGACCTATTTTTCTCAATTCAGTTATTCATTTGAGAATCCTAGTTATATCTGATTGGTAGAACACGTTCATCTGTTTAATGGCTTATGGTGCTGTGAATCAAATTGCTAATTGTGTTTTTTTGCAAGTGAGAATCTACGAACAGTTGTGTATGATTTTCTAGATTTGGCAGATTATATCATCTTCTGGCAATTTGAGCAGTTTGGGTTTGAGAAAAAATTAAACTTGAGCTTGACTTCTTGTAACTTACAAATTCCTGGAACATTGTATTGATTGATAAAATAAAGTAATGTTCTGAGTGGATAGTTGCTATTTACTTGTACTATCATTTTCATTAAGGGTGCTTCAAAAGTTTATTAAGTGTAGGTCTTTTTGGACTTCTACAAGTTATCCAATGTTTTATGCAGCCATAAAGAACTAGATCTTTTTGGCATTGAAATCCTTGTTAATCATTGGATGTTTTTGGAATCTAAAACACAAACCTAAAAGTTTTGAAATTCCAAAAGATCTTGTGACATTAAAGGATAAAATGCTTGAATTGTTTTCACTCTGTAAAGAATAAAAGGTTACTGAACTCAAGGTTAGCACAAACTAAACTCTATGATAGAATATTCATTCCCTTTAGACCTTCTTTGGTATGGATAGTTTGTCACTTTACAGGCAATAGGGTTAAATACAATCGTAAATTGAAGCCAAAAATGTGTGAAAATATCTGAAAAAGTTTAAGTCTGTCCAAGAACTCAAAGAGTCCAATATATTTTAAATCCATCGCAAAACAAAAGGAGAAGACTTTGAACTGATCAAATATAAATTAACTTATCATATCCACTATGTCTCTCAAATTCTTCTCAAGTACAATCCAGCAGGGGCCACTGAAAGAGTTTAGAGTAGTTTGGTCTCAAATTAGTTTTCTGATACAAACAAATTGTCATGTAGATGAGGAGGATATATGATGGAAATAGAGAAGAGAGAGGCTAAATGCCAGATAATTCATCTCCTTGGGCAGGTAAAGTTTGATCCTAAGTTGAAGATTCAATCTTAAGTTTAGGGTCATACAGAAGTGGAAAATATTGTTTGCATTGCATCTTTAGAAAGTATCCGAGAATACTATTGATAGGTTGTCAGGACAGGAACTTTGAAGATTCCTCAAAAGTGCAAAGATTTTTTTCATGGTTGGAAAAATTAAGTTTTGACTCATTTATCAGTATTATTGAGTAGAATGCTCATTTGAGAATTCGAATAGGTGATAAGTTGTTAAAATAATTCTAGAATTCTACGTAATTTGAAATTTATCAGTTTCCACCCAGTACGAAAGAACTCAGGTTTTAATGAGTAAAAAAAAAATGCTTTATAAGTATTGTAGGGTTCAGAACTAAAGTTTGAAAATTTTGTGCAATTATCCAAGTTTCTTTAGAATCAATTTCGTCTGAACTATGTTTCTTCTGGAAGTAAACTTTTCATAATGAACCTGATTGGTGAAGTTACTAGCAACATTTAATTAAATTGTAAGAAAAGAAATGAGAAGCTGGTTCTAGTTCCAAAGAATTTGGGATTCATTGGAGATTTTGATTGATTCCTAAACAGAAAGTTGCGTAAATATTTTGTGTAAGTTTCGTGTTCAATACCCCTAAACCAGATTAGTAGAGTATTGTAGCTACTTAATGGGAAGCACTAATATATTTCTCCCATTCTGGCTGAAGCGTAATGGCACTCTTTGAGCAACTCCAGATATTGAAAAGGTCCATCTTGGGCTGGATCTAACGGATTTTAACTCCAATATTTCTAATATAATTTTGAAATTTGTCATCATATTACTTGGATTCTTCACGGTGATTGCTTTGTCTAAATTTTTAGGAGACTGCATTTCTTTCTGTGATACATCATCCTATATTGACTAGGAGAGCTATTGTTGGAGGCCATCTAAGGGTTCAATTCATTCTTAACAACATGGAATAAGCTTTTGAGGTCATGTGGACGTGGTTTATGGCCGAAAAGATGTTGTTTAATGGTGCTTGGCCCAGCTGCAGAGGATATTACCATAGGTATCAAAGCATACGCCTATTCAATGTGGGTTCACATGGTCACTCGTGTGATATTGGTCCTATATGTATCCACTCTGATTGTGATATGTGGCTCTGAAATCTGACGAGCATGTCAAGGAAAAGGGCAGGGTTGTGTAAGGAATATGATCTTAGGTTTAATTGTTGAATCCCACATTAGTGTTTAAGTCACTCACTTTTAGCAGCTTGACCTTAATCTTTTGAGTTTGTACGATATATACTTGAATAAGATATTACAAAGCATCAAATGTGAGCATCTTTTTATACTTATGAAACCCTTATGACTTGACTTTTTGTTTTAAATCCATAGTGACAAGCTATTTGTATATCTATTGTAAAACCTGGGTCCATACAACTAAGCTATTTGCATATCCATTTTATAATGCATCCTATGAATATGCATGCATGTTTTTCCAACATCTGATACAACATTAAATTTATGTAATCTCATATCCTTGTCCATGCTTGTGCTTATTTCCATGCAGGTATATTTGTTTACAAATATTTATCAGTGAATTCAAATAAATAATTCATTGGGCAATAAATTTGCTTGAATGTTCCTTTGTCAGAGAAGCTTAAACCTTAAATAGATTTGCTTGTTCTTTCTCGGTAACCTTTATGAACTCCTCTGTGGCCTTAGTTAATTCCTGTGTCGGCCTAAATCAAAATGAGCATATGAAACTAATTGCATTGTTTAGAACAAATACAGATTGAGAAAAGATTGGAGAAGCTTAAAAAGGGGAAGGTGAAGGATTCTCAATCTAAACTCAAGGTGAAGTTACTTTTCCACTTTCGATTTTACTTTAAGTAGCCTCATCTCTTGCCTGTCGGTCTATCTATTTTATACTCCAATAGCATTGAGTTTCTTAGAGTTATACTCTTTTAGGAGGAAGCAGAAAAGTCTGGGTTGGAAAAGATTCGGCAGGCACTTATGGATGGAAAACCAGCACGATTAGTTGCATTAACTGACTTTGAGAAGGATGCTGTGAAGCATCTTTGCTTGCTGACAATGAAACCAATCATATATGTGGCTAACGTAGCAGAATCTGATCTTGCTGAGCCTGGAAATAATCCCCATGTTAACGAAGTGATGAATCTTGCATCGGAGTTGCAATCTGGAATTGTAACAATTTCTGCACAGGTTTGGTGATACTCTTGAAAGCATATTCCAATAGCATTTCTCTCTCTCTGATGTGCTCAAGCCTGTTGGCGGACATTGATGCACTGCAATCTTTAACAAAAACAAGAAATCTTATTTGTTCATTTAATGCCCGTTGTTGATTGATGTTGTATCAGCTATTATATCATACAGAGGAACTAAGGAAACTTAAAATTGCAGGTTGAGTCAGAGCTCACTGAACTTCCATCAGAAGAACGAAAAGAATATTTGAAATCTCTTGGTGTCAACGAAAGTGGGCTTGCAAACCTTATTAGAGAAACATACAGCCTTCTAGGGCTGCGTACGTATTTTACATCCGGAGAGAAGGTGAAAAGATGTCCTTAGAATTAGTTTAATGGTTTTTTAAGTTGTATAAAAGTTAGATTTCATGTTTGCAAATTTTAATTTGTTTCATTAGTTGAAAGTGATGTTCTTAATGCTCCAGGAATCAAAAGCATGGACAATACTTGCAGGTAGCTTTGGCTGTGCTGGCGTTTGATCTGGACCATGTGCAGACAGTCTTATCTTTGTCATGAATTTTTACTATTGTCTGCTACTGAGTGTAGATCGATGTTGTCTAATTTTGTTCTTTCTTGACCAGGAATGACTGCTCCTCAAGCTGCTGGAGTTATTCACTCTGATTTTGAGAAAGGCTTCATTCGTGCTGAGACGGTAAGCATCATCAATAATTTTGTGGATTCCATCAGAAACATATTCAGATTTTCATCCTCCCATCCACATCACCTCTAAGTAGCTGGATGGAAGCAGTTTTTTTTTTCCCTGCTATTTGCTTCTATCCTGTCTGCAGTATTGTCAAAGCCAGACTGGACCAGCGGGTTGAACCAGTGGTCTAACCAGTTCGGTACACTGTATCAAACTGCTCGTTAACTGAACCAGTTGAAAACCAGTTTAAACTGTAAAAAACCGGTTTAATATATATATATATATATATTTATTTATTTTTCTTTTTTTTTTTTGGGTTTCTACAAGCCTGGCTCTGGCATTGCAGTGAGCTACTTTCGTTGCAGTCATCAGCAAACCGTATGGGACATAATCCTATTTATAGACATGGAATTGATCGGACAATGGGCTAAATAAGAAGGAATAATGTTATAGGACCATCTGGTTATGTAAAAAATTGCATGATTGTTATGTACATGCCAAATAAGAAAAACCAAAAAGATTGCTTACATATTTGAGACATGATTCTTTAATAAGAAAATGATTATCTTTTACCTTTTCGAACATCTGCTTCTTTCTAAGTTGTATGATGATTCAGTATTTGCATTCGCATGCATTTCTTTTCACCTTAAGAACATGCATATACTGAATCATCATGCTACAGCTGTTTAATCATTGATCATAAGATGAAATATGTGCTTTTTTCTTTCCGTCACCACCTCTGTATAAGCATCCATCTTGTTCTTAATAGGTATCCTATGACGATTTTGTTGCAGCTGGTTCACTAGCAGCAGCAAGGGAAAAAGGACTTGTAAGTTGTTTCTTTGTTATTAGCCTCTAGTTTTTTATTTTTTTATTATTATTATTTTTTTGTAGGTAATAAATTTCTTGAATGTTACATGCTCAATAGCTTGCATGAGTTTCACTTATGCAATCAGGGAGGAAGATTGTTTTGCACATATTTATTTTACCTCAAAATGGTGAAACTCTTCCTATCTATGTTGCTCCAACTCTTCATTTTTCTTGAAGTACCTGTGTCAAACACTAGTGTTCAACACATTTTTGAACATGGGTAGGGAGATATAACCCTCCACGTATGTGAAAAAACTTAGAAAAAAAATGTACTCATGTCGGACACATGCCTGTATTCAATAGTCACACCCGAGTCCAAGTAACATAGGTTCCTATGGCCCCATCCAGCAAAACAACTTCAAAATTGTATTTAGCTTCATCTTTACCCTCATTATCCTTTTGTTTCATACATATTTAAGCCATTTGTGTTACCAAATTTACCTCAACTCTCCCTTTCTCTCTCTCGGACTGAATGCTCCTATATTTTTGTTCAGTCTGTGCTGATATTAAACTTTCTGCAGTTGAGATCTGAGGGTAAAGATTACATTGTACAAGAAGGAGATGTAATGCTGTTTCGTTTCAACGTTTGATGACTTTACTTCTGAAGCTGAAGGGAAGTTCACCATTCTTTCACCTATCAAAGCACTGAAAAAGAAATTTATACCCAACTGGTTTTATATCTTCTGCGATCTAAGACCATGTTCAACGTTGGAAAAATAGTATAGGATTGAAATTTTTCTTTCACCATTGCTAAACCAAGAGATATTTTCAGAGATTTTACTCGACGAATTGTATGTTTATAATTCAAAAGTAAAACAATGATAAATTCAGGATTTTAACCTAGTTGATTCATGCAGTTATGCTTAAGCAGTTGCATTCAACAGGTCTGGGATTTGAATCTCAGCATCTGCATCTGTTTCTCAATTTCAGGCTGTAGCCTCCTTTGTACCAATAAAAGAAACAAAGGGAAACCCTGCATTTTTCATCTCAAGGTTGTAATTTTATTCACCTGTGAATATAAACCCCTATGTGAATTACTTTTTTTTCTTTTTACTTGTAATGTTGCCCTAACAGTAAAAATCGTAGAAGCCAATTTCTGCTATTTTCAGTATTAGTAATTGGAAGAATTGCTTTTCTTTTTTGCATAGAAATCAATTTAGAGAACCGATTATAATGCATAACAGCTTGAGGATCTGTGGATGGTAGTCAGCTTAACCTTTATGTCATTTTGGGTAAAGGCCAACGTCTTGTTGTTAGCCCGTATCGTTTTAAAATTTTGATTGATGTAATCGGACTGATCAATGCTTTTGCTTCTAAGCAAGTCAAGCTTGGATTGTTTTCACTTGGAAGCTACGGTGGAAGTTTCTATCCACACACCCTGGATCCTCCTCGTCACATTGCTATTTTCTTGCTTGCTTTAGTTGGTTTTTCGGTGATAAAAAATCGGATCAGACTAATTGATCGGTTGAACTGAGAGTCTATTCAGTTCCATATAGCATATTAATCCACTTAAATTTTGAACCAATATAGAACCGATAAATCCTTCTAAAAACTTAGGGAAAATCAGTTTTTTATATATTTTTAAATATTTTTATTTGTAATTGATGAGACTTAAATTTTAATTTATTAATTTTATATTAAAAATCGATTTTTTAAAAGTACGAAATATATCGTCAAATATTGAATATGATTTCACAAGATTTAATTTCATTCAAGTAACAGATTCCACAAGATCTCTAGATCTTCGGATCAATCAAGAGATCGTTTCAATCCCATTAGTAATGAAAATTCAAAATATCACACATTGATTAATCAAAGAGAGATTCAACAACTAAAAAAAATTAATTCTTTGGGCTCCTTCCTTTCTTCAAAGGGAACAAACCTTAAAGTTAGATTAAAAAAAGATTTTAATCAAACATATTAGTTTGTTTGACCGATTGAACTTCCTGTTCAGAAAAGAATCCACATTAAGGTGTTTATGGGCTAAAATATAAATTATCCTTCAAATTATTTTTTTTTCTTTAGGCATCAAATTATTAGAAAGTGTATATATTGAAGGACCAATTCACATGTTAACCCTTTTTTTTTCCCCAAAGAGCCCATTCCCCCAAAAGAAGAGCTTAAAACGATTCGGTGTAGTCACTAACAAATCTATCAAAAAGCAATAACAAAATGGGTGATTAAAACAATGTTGGGGAGGGTGGGGGGGGGGGGGACCTAACATGTGAAGCTCACATAATTTAGCCAACTTAAAAAGAGAAATCTTAGATGTGATGAAAGGTTTCAGAGCTTCCTCATGAGAAGAAATAGTCTCTGGTCAAGTTCAAAGTGGGAGACATGAGAAGCTTCTCCCCTTAGCAGCATTAGAAGCCCACCATACGAAACATAGAGCTCCCTGAAAAATACGAGCAGATATTTAAATTCTAAGATTGAGTAAGAAAAGACTATAATGGCTCAAAGAGATCAGATCATGTCATCTAGTGAAATAGCAACAAATCGGAGTAACTGCAGCAACCAAGCTGCAATAACGGTGGAATATACAAGGAGATACGAGTGTGATACAAACAGGTAATGGCCAAGTATTGCTAAATAAACATACGCTTTAAGTCCTTTCCCTGAAGCATCATCTGATATCTTGTATAGCTTCCCATGCATGACATACTCGTACTTATCTGCAAGAGACTTCCTCCCCTGGAAAAATAAGTCTAATTTATTAGGCATATGGCAACTAAAAGAATTGCATATCTTAAAGATATATGTTCCTTTATATTCATACTTGCAGCATAGATGTAGATAAACAGACAAAAATCTAAGAGTTTACATGCGCACTCACACAGATTTTCCCTTATGTTTAGCCTCCATAACCAAGACAACCTCAAAGTCTTATTGTGAATAATCACGTAACCAACTAATCATTGTTTATTTAATTAACAATCAAGAGCCTCCAGTCTCCTATTGCAGAGGTGGCATATAGTTCTACCTGTCATTTTATAAATTAAAAAATTCTATCCTTCTCAGAAGTCCTTTTTCCTTCACTCTATCGGGCTCTTTCTCAATACCTACATCACCCCTATTAACATACTTTCTGAATAGCTTTAACAACAGGCAAAATGATCGCATCTAGGAATCATATTAGACACACAAAACATCCACTACAACCGAATTGAAACTCAAGCACAGTTCAAGTCTGCAATCCTATATAAGGAGCAGACACGATGAGCGCTACAATCAAACTCAAGCCCTGGAGTTAATAGATGAAGTTATCTTAATGCACCAGTTACTTCCAGCAAGAAAGTCTTTTGTTGCAGCAAAGAAATTAGAAAATAGTGTTAAACATTAAACTACAACTGTAACAAGACTACCGGAATGTAATAGCCAGTATCAGGTGTTCCATCCAAATTCAATGTGTGAGCTAAAGCCATTGTGAATTTGTCACCAACATGCATAGGATATATCTCTGTATCCACATCTAGGTGCATGAACATGTCACAATTCTGGCTTCGGGCTTCAAAGCGAGTAACTGCATGACATACCAACCTATAAATGGGAAATATGCCCGTAGAACAATTAACCGAAACATGTTAAAAGTTGATTGTTACTAATTATTCCATTTTCCCAGATCATTGTACACATACGCTACATAAAAAATTCAGCGAATAACTGCCGCATTAAAACTACTTTATATCTACTACTACCATTGGTAAACATTCAACCAAACATGCACTTTCTATTCCTACATAGGAGTAACCAGAATATCTAAGCATGAGATGCCATTAAATAACATAAAGTATTGTCAAGCATAAATGCATAACTTTTTTTTTTAAAAAAAATTACTTATGAAGAAAAAACTAAGCAAATATAACAAAGTTTGACTATTTGTATAATTGCAATAACATCTTATTTTCATGTATAGCTCATCTATATAATGTAGTTTTAAATCACTAACTATAAAAAGGTAAATCATTTAAACAAGTTTTGATGCCATGCATCATCAACAACAACAACAATAATAATTGGGAAAACCAGAAAATAATCCAAATTCCATAGCCAAAACTTGCAATAGAAAAAAATTTCATGCTTAAAAATTACCTTTTCACTATCAAGATAGGTTGACAACATATACTGTACATATAATTGCAAAATATTACAGAGAAATTAAAGAAAAATAGGTGAAAACAAAACCAAAAGTAAGTAAATTAGAGAAAGATAACATAAAAAAGCAAAGGAAAGATTAAAGATTTGACCTTTATCAAACTTTTTACCATCTGGGTCAAGCTTATCAACCACAAAAATATCCTCAAAAAGTATTATGCTTGACATCTTCAGCAAATAGTTTTACCCTCAACACTAAATCACAGCAAAAACTATCTCAAAGGAATTTGAAAGTGACTCAACGAGAGTGGCTCTTATAGAGGAGGGAAGCGTAGGTTGATCTTTAGAAAGCTGAAAAGCAAGCATTTGGAGTTGGAGTTGGAGTTGGAGTTGTACTCGGATCCTCAGAAACACCCGCTATATAACTTAAAATTTAAGTCGGCTCTTAGATATCTCGGCCCACTAAAATGAATGGAAAAAAAATATTAATAGTTTAATTTTTTTAAAAAAAATATTTGATTACTTATTTTAAAAATTTAAAAAACGAAAATGACATCATTTAAATTAATTCAACATGAAATCAACTTGACTCTCAATTGACAGATTTAAATAAAAGGAGGAAGGTTGTAGAATGCTTGAGACAATTAGCGTAAAATCTAGTTACATATTTTGACATAAATTTAAACTTAACAACCTATATCATTATGTCGTGTTTTATATTATGTTTTATTTTTTTACAAGATATAATTAATTAAATATGTTTAATTTTAAAATATGAATATAACATAATTTTTATATATATTATATGTGATACGATATAATTATAATATGAATAAAATAAATATATATACAAATAACACGAATAATATAATTATGACATGTTAATCCCCTAAGCTATCAAGATTAAATTAAAGTAGCCAGTAACTTGTAAGGTACAAAGTACTACTTAGTTTCAACATCTCCTATTAATTAAGTTTCGCTTCTTTAATTTTTTTATTTTTATTTTTTTATAAATGGCAGTAGTTTAATATTATTGTTAAGATGATTATAGTAGCCCTTAATTAATGCTTTCTATTTTCTACTTATTAATTTACTGGTTACTATTACTAATAATAAGCTATTACAATTATCTATAAGATTCAAAATGCGATACCTATGTTGTTTTTAATTAATAAGTTTGATTCATAATTTAATTAATTTATTCTTAATTTATATTTCAAAATTCAATTCATAAAGTAATTATTTTTTTAAATTACAACTTAATTTATAAAGTCGTGATATATTATTATAATAATATTTATGCTTAAATTTTCTAGTATAAAGATATTGAAATTGGATATTATATATTATAAGGAAAATTTAAGTTTGCTCTGCTTATCTTTTGTCTTAACAATCATATTATTACTACTAGTTCAATTGAATAGAGCTATATTAAATTAAATGCTTAAAATAGTTTTTCTTTAACTATATAATAAATAGGTATCATAGTTTAAAGTCTAAAATAATATTTATAGTCTATATATGTTATGTAAATATATTGAAACTTAAGGTGTTTTACATATAAACGTGTTAATTTAAATGTGTCTACACGTTTTTATGACACGTCAGATGGTCATGTTTTAAACATGTTAATGGATATCTATCAAACATGTTTATAAATTTATGATATGTTAAATTATCGTATTTTGAATGTATTAACGGATATATGTTCACATATTTATATGTTTATAACTCGATTACTTAATTATATTTTTTTCGTCTTTTAAATGCATTACGAGTGTTTAATATATTTATGATATAAAATATAATTTCATAAAATTTATGTATGATTAAAATATGTCGTAAGATCGCAATAAGAAAATCAATATTGGGATGTTCCCAAGTGACACGGAGGGCTCGAGAGGCAAAAGGAACGATAAATGGACAAGGATTGCTCGGTCGTTACCGAGAATCAACGTGCCACGTCAATGCCTGGATGTGGTGTTATTGTCAAATAAGCAAAAGTTGCGCCAGACTAATGGACGGAGGATTGAAAAAAGGATCAAAACCTTAAGTACGTACGTTTAGCAAACTGGAATGTCGGGTCTCTTACATGTAAGTATGTAAAGCTACAGTAAAGACTACGACCACGAGGGACATCAACATTTGATACCTCCCAAGAGACTAAATGGACCGACGTAAAACTAATCCCATAGGTAATTGTGTTCACAATTTATGGCTTTAGTTAGGGATGAAATCAAAAATTTTATGGCAGAGAGAAAAAAATAAAATATAAATTTTTGGGTCATCATAAAACTTTTATAATTATTTTTTAAAAAATTGAAAAATAAAATAAAATAATCATTTTTTTACTTTAAAGAATTTAAAAAAAATTCGAGAGTCAAGGGAGTCTTAGCCCCTACTTAACCCTATCTTCACCTCGACGATAGCACATTACTCATTGAACTCGTACTAGGGTTTAAATTACTAACATTTAAAATGATAGTACATTACTCAATTAAATTAATAACATTTATACATACTAAATTACACTGTAAAATGAAGATTGTTTAAAGACTTTAACAGTGGAAAATGATAAATAATAATATGAAACTATTAGAATTCGGAGAAGAGAGGTAATAATTAAAAAAAGATTCATATGTTTAGTTTTGATTCATATACTAGCCGGAAGAATTTATGTTTGATTCTTATAATTAATAGGAAAATGAAAATTACATCAAGGACAAAAGTATAGCTAATTGTTATCCCAGTTATCCACTTTTGATTGGCTTTGGACATATCTTTTCGTGATTTAAATTAATTAATATATACAAAAATAATTTTTTTTTAGATTTAATTATAAAATTATATTAATATTAATATAAAAATAATTTTTTATTTTTTATTAATTTTTAACACAATAATTTTAATTTTTTTAAATCAAACTCAACCTAATTCAAATATAAATAAAAAATTTAAAAAATTTTGCATCACAAACCCAAAGTACCTTTAAACAAATTTTTTTATTTAAATAATAGACAAAAAGTAAATTTAAAAAAGAAGAAGAATGAATAACGTTTTCTTCCGTAGCCGTACATAAAATCGCTTACTCACTACTACCGTGGAATTACATTCTCACCCACGCCCCACTAGGGTTTATCTAGGGTTTCGAATTTCGACTGTTCCTTTATCTGTATTCCCCCAATGGCGAAGCCGACGAAAGGCCGTCGCTCCCCCTCCATCTCCGGATCCTCTTCACGTTCTCGGTCACGGTCCCGTTCTTACTCCGGCTCAGGCTCCAAGTCCAGCTCCCGCTCCCGCTCTCGCTCTCTGTCCCGGTCCAGATCTGCTTCCCCGTCTAGCTCTCGCTCTCGTTCCAGATCTTCCTCCTCGTCCTCTCCCTCTCGCAGCGCTAGCTCTCGAAGTCGCAGCCCTCCTCAGCGACGAAGGTCTCTTCTTTCTTTTCAGATTTTTTGGTAATCTAGAAATTGTTCATAAGGATTTTTATAATTTTGAAATTATGAAAATTTTACTGAAAATTATACATTTTGTTAATAGAAAAAGGACGGAAAAAAATTAATTCTAATTAGTAAAGTAACAATCAAACAGAGGTCCTAGTTGGAATCTTAGGGATATTAAGTTTTTCGTTCTTGTGTTAGTAGTGTCAAAGTTAATACACTTTGTCGATGATAATAGTCGAAAATGAATGATCTACCTCATAATATGGATTGGAAACTGGGCTTTTGGGATTCAAGTTCTTCCAACTCTGTTCATGCAATAATTTAACTTATTCAGTTATGGTTAGAAGAGTAGGAAGTGTAAATTCTGACATTTCTTGGCAGCTGATTGAGTTAGAATCTGATATATGTGTATGATTTACAAGAGTTGGATCAAAATTAAGATTAATGACTGTAAACAATTTGAGGAATTAAAACCTAGACTACGGGATCCAAATGTCTTCTGCAATTACGAATGCTATCTTCTTTGTTGATATTGGTTTGGTTTCCCAAGTTTAAGATATTGTAACTGTCTGTTCCTGTGTCCCACCTTTTTTGATTGCGTGTTGTTATTATCCTTTTGAAGTTTAGTACTTGTATGTGAGTTTTCTTTTGTTTCTCTGATACAGTCCTGCTGTTGCATCTAGGCGAGGTCGTTCCCCTCCACCACAGTCTAAGAAAGCATCTCCAGCTCCAAGGTAAAGCAGTGTTCAGTTCAGATTACCAATATTGTCAGTTTAAATTCTGCAGAAGTTTTTACTTTACTCTATATATTGCATATATTCTATATTATTAAGAACTAGGAAAATGGATTTTTGATGGTTTTTAATGCATGTTTTAGGCATAGAGTTGTCAAAAAAAGAACCTTTTTTTTTTAATCTATATTGACTTATTGAATCTGGGTTTCTAGTAGTAGAAAGGATCAATAATTCTCTTAAGGAGAGTTCTATTTTAGTTATTCTTTTCACAGGATAACTGTTATGTGACTTATAGGTACTTTCTTGGGAATCTGAGTAGTTTTTTTTTTTTTTTTTTTTCCTTAGTTTTGATGATGGGGAATTTTTCATTTCTTCCTGTTTTCTTCAATCATATGCTAATTCTTCCAAAACTTTGACTTGATTTGATATCTTATATGCAATAGATGCAAATATATATTATGGTCAAGTTGATAAATTGGGAAGGAGTTTAACATTATGATCGAGTTTCCAGATTAACCAAATATTTATGTGTGTGTGCGTGTGTGTGTGTGCACGGTAATTGAAAAGGATTGAAGTTTATGCCCAAGTATATTGTTCTTGGCATTTATTTCAGGAAGGCTTCTCCGATCCGTGAGTCTCTAGTTCTTTATGTTGACTCACTGAGCAGGAATGTCAATGAAGGCCATCTAAAAGAAATATTCGGTACGTGCTTTACCTTTTAACCTTTGAGTAGTGCAAATGCTTGATTGTGACTAGTTAATACTTATTGAGAACTGAGGCAGTCAAGAACCTGTGGTGTATAACACTTTTATTGAAAGATTGACATGTTAAATACTTAATGATATGATATGATCGCTTAATCAATGTTTAGCATGATATTTTTTTTCTGAACTTGCTTGTCAAAAATAAGGACATCGTAAATTTTGTCTCAACTTGTTTGTAGATCTTGTTCTAAAATCTACTGTAATCTATGTTTTTTTTATCCCCCATGTATGTAATCACTTTAATTATTTTTAGGCATGATATATTTCATTCATTCAGACTTTAATCTAGAAGTTTTGAGAATTATTGTATATGCTGTATGTTTGTTTCTGTAAATCAAGTTTCCTCAACTGTATTTTTGCTACAGGCCATCTATTCTGTCTTTCGAGGTTGTCTCTGTGTTCCAGAAATGTTATCCTGTGTTTTGATCTCATAATTGCTTTTGGGAAATATTATGAAATCTGCTCCCATATATTAGGAGGTTCTAAAGATATAGAAGCATGGAAAGCGTGATTAATTTACAAGGTTCACTGGGATAATTGCCAAATTGTACTCTACAAAGCTGTTGAATAGGTTTCACATTGGTTTTAGGCAGCAATGAGACCATCATGTGACAAAAGCAGCTTCTTTATCTGGATTCATGTTTCTAAGGAAGAGTTAATTTAAGCCATTTCATTAGGAGCTTTAGACTCGTAATTGTTTCTTTGCATGAGTTCAAGATTATTAAAATTATACTAATTTTTCCTTTAGCAAGGATGGCAATAGAAAGGGGGTGGAGTTTAAACTTTGACAATTTGCATGATCTTATGTGCCTTGGGAATTCCTCTTCTATGCATTCATTTGATCTTTGTTCCTGTTTTATTTATATGTTCAAGAAGATTATAGAATTGCATATAATTTGTGTAGTAGTTTGCTACTGCTGAAATTCGTGTCATTTGTTTACTAATTGTTTTGATGTTTGTTTCAACCATTAGACACCTCAACAATTCAATGCTGATCATAATTTTCTTCATCCTTCCACTTTGTAGGTAATTTTGGTGAAGTTGTAAATGTAGATTTGGCAATGGACCGTGCTGTATGTTCATATCAGTCATATCCTGATGTTTATATTATTATTATTATGATGATGATGATGATGATGATGATGCTACTTTGACATGTTTCACGTTGACAGCTTAATCTTCCAAGAGGATATGGCTATGTTGAATTCAAGACGAGATCAGATGCTGAGAAAGCTCTACTGTACATGGATGGTGTAGGTTTTTCTAGGATGCCAAAGTAAGCAGTATTTAGAGTTAATATTTTGCAAGAATGAAGTTATTCTTTGCTTTAATGCAGGCTCAGATTGATGGCAATGTTGTAAGAGTGAAGTTTACACTTCCTCCGCGACCAAAAGTTTCTCCTCCGCCGAAACCAATTGCTTCTGCTCCTAAAAGAGATGTTCCGAAATCTGATAATGCCAGTGCTGATGTTGAGAGGGATGGGCCAAAAAGACCACGGGAAAGTATGTTCAGTGCCGTAAATTTCTGTTTAATTTATACTTTTATTTGTATATTTAGTTGTTATTTAACTTGTTTACTGATGTATATCAGCTTCTCCTCAACGGAAACCCCTACCTTCTCCACGAAGGAGATCACCTATGGGTCGAAGAGGTGGATCTCCTAGACGACCAGCAGAGTCTCCAATCCGCCGAGCAGATTCGCCGGTTCGTCGTCGTGGTGAAACACCTCCCAGGCGCCGGCCTGCCTCTCCTGCTAGAGGTCGTTCTCCATTGTCTCCTCCAAGGCGGTTTAGATCTCCACCAAGGTTTGGTAGTTGTAATAGGCTACTAACTTTTTTAACTATTGAACTGGTTTTGTAAGAATTTGACCCATTTAATCTTCACAGGAACTCTCCTCGTAGGATGCGTGCTAGTCCAATCCGGAGACGTTCTCCTCCTCCAAGGCGCCGGTAATAAAGCATTTTAAGCTAATTTCATAAGGGTTAAATTTTATTGCCCTTAGTATAAGTGAACTGGTTGCAACTTGTGAATAAAGGAATAAATGCTTAAAATGTGGACCTTAGGAATCAAGGGTAGCATAATGTACCAAAGACAAGCTCAGGATTGTTAATTAGGTAGTAATAGTATGTCTTATTCATGTTGTTGGCCGTTATGAGTGACACTTTGGTATTGATCTTTTGTTGTTATGAAGTGTGGCTGATCTCAGACAATTTAGTTCAACTATATTTTCATGTAATGTGGGTCTTATACTATTGTGTTTTATTACAGTTCACCTCCTAGACGAGCCCGTAGTCCTCCAAGAAGGTCTCCCTTCGGTCGTAGACGGAGCCGTTCTCCAATCCGTAGATCTGCTCGTTCCCGTTCAAGGTCAATCTCACCTCGGAGGTAATACCTTACTGCCATAAACCTTTTATCTGGTGCATACACTTTAACCAATCTGTCTTCCTTTTTGTAATCTCTCTCTCTATTTTTTTTTTTTGCAGTATGCAAAATATTCTCAGGCGACTATAAATAAAGAAGTTTATTAAATTTATTTATATGGGCTAAAATTAATAGTAATTTTGATTGACTACATTGAATGAGTGAATCTGAGCTTGTGCTGGTGCCTTTCATGCCTTGCTGTGCCTAGATCCATTGATTTTGGGTTGAACTTAGGTAGTATGAGAATTGACCAAATTATGATGGATTTTTGGTCAGAAGTGTTCGGCACTAGTAATAATTTTCCCTCTTGTTCGCCATTTTTTTTTCTTTAATCAGAAAGCTATACCTGTCAATGAGAAAACAATAAATTTACTGTTGTTTGTATAATCTTGTGTTTTCATATCTTGGGATCTTACTTCTGTATTTTATCTTCAAAACAGGGGTAGAGGACCAGCTGCAAGACGTGGGAGGTCATCATCATATTCCAGATCACCTAGTCCGCGGAAGGTTAGTATTATTCTTGTTTCAAGGGAGAGTATCTTATTTATGAGTTATTTAATATCTCGCCTTCTTTCTTTCGATTATGACAGGTACCGAGGAGAATTTCAAGGAGCCGCAGTCCTAGAAGGTAATTCATCTATTTATTACATTCACATAGGTATATCCTCTTGTAAGCATTGAAAATATTGCTTTAATTTTCTGATATAACTCTGATTTATTGTTGCTAAGTAATCAATAATATATGCTTTTGTGCGAAGCTTATAGAAACCGGCCTAATCTATGCAAAGCACACTGGTAGGAAGTAATGGAGATGGAAACAAGTTCGGAGTTGGTCTATAATCTGATGATAGATTCGGAAAGTTTTGATCAATCCAAAACACATTAACTACTGCCTCGTCAATAAGATATATAGATGGACCTGTTTTCGAAAATTCTTCGCCTAGGGTCAACATGAGCCTCATGTTGACAACTTACAGATCTGTGGGATTGTGTGATTGTGGTTTTCAATTATATTAATGTTAAGCGACGCTTTCTCATGTGTGCAGGCCAATGAGAGGAAGAAGCAGCAGCAGCAACAGCAGCAGCAGTAGTTCGCCCCCTCGTAAGCCGTAGGTTTATATTCTTCTACCTGATTTTAGTTCCGCTGCTCGTTGTGAATGAAGTAATAGTAGAGTTGTATTGACATGCTTGAAAATACTTTTATTTTAGTTGTGATCTACTTAATTGGTACTTAATTGGCTCTTAACAATGTCAACGGTATCTTGTCTCTAACAATTTATGTACCGTAAATTTCTGTTCTTTCCCTGAAGTAGTTTCATTGAGTTATTATAAATTTGAAAATAAAACAGATTTAATTTGATTGAAAATCAACTGAAGATGAAAGTATTAAAGCTCGTTCACCTTAGCTTTTTTGGGTCAAAGTTAGGTGCTTGGATGCTTTGTTCAAAGAGCTCGGTTCGAATTTGCCTTTGTACTTGCATGATTCTTATTTGTGCATTTTGGCGCATGTGTACGGGAATGAGCAAGTTCCTTTGGACGGTATAAGCTAACACAGAACGTATATAATATTAAAAATAATTAAAATATCTATATTAATGTCATTGATTGGTGCTAAGAGTCAAAGTGATACTCAGAAAAATACTTAAAAATTAAATCATAAAGCAAAATATACATATTTGAGTGTATATTAATAATTTATTATTTTTTTAAAATAACATTATATTCTTATGTTAGTTCGCTCTTGTTTGTTTGTTTTCTTTTTATTCTTTTCAAAAATTGTAACTTGTTAACCATATTTTGTTTTGTGTTAAATACTTATTAATACATAGAACTGGTAATACAAAGTGTGACATTACAATGAAAAAAATATATATGAAAATATTAAAATTTATATATATCAAATTATTAATATGAATGTAAAAAATATTTTAAATATAATTATAATATAAAAATAAATAATATGAATATGATATAAATATACACGAATTGAATTGTCAGTCTATGGTAATCAATTTGGATGTTGACATTATCTAACTTATTTGGCTTGGCATTGGCTTTTACCAAAACGATTTTTTTTTTCGTGCATCAAAATTTGAGACCATACTCGTTCATCTAAATATCCACTGCCAAAAAGAAAAAAAAAAAAGAAAATCTAAATATGCTGTATTACAAAATCAACCTGCAAATTAAAATTCACTCCAAAAAAAAAAAAAGAGTTAAGAGAAGTAAATTAACACAAGACAAATCAAATAATGAAAAGATTTGAATTAAAACAAAAGGATGAGTTGTTTCACTTAAATCCAGCCTTCACTGCTCAATTATCAAAGCAAGACACAAGTCCTTTTTTTTCTTTTTTATTTTGTGATAATTTCCGGACACAAGTCGCTTTACATGTCTGTAAACGAATGAATGCATAGTCTGTAAATAGTCTGTAAATAGTTAAAAGGAAAATTAACACTTTGGTTTAAGGTTCTTAATTTCTTTGGTCATTTCTTTATGGATTTTGAAATTCTCTCTCCATATTTCACTTTTCATTTCATAGATAGAAGAAATGAGAAATAACAAGGATCATCTCAGTTTGATTGATGACTCGAAGGAAGATTACTGATTTATTTCTGCACGCATTGTGGCTGTCTGTTGATGCAATTTTCACTTATACAAATCTAGTTTCCATGGAGCTTGTTATCATATAAATTAAACCTCACAATTCGTACACTCCTTTTGTATTGTGTATTTTTCACGCCATATTGGTGTTCAAAACATTATATATTTATACACATATTAATATGTTAATATTTTATTTTATATAAATTTTGATCCATTCATTTATTTATGTTATATTTGTATTGTCGTACTTTACATCGTGCTTTAATTATTTTTTATGTCGGATTATCATGTCATGTCTAAAATTAATGAATCTAATATAAATGTATTGACCGCTAGAATTTTGGAAAGAATGGAACCAGTGACTTTTTTCTTTTTTTTTTTGAGGAAGATCCTTGTCCTTATTTATCGATAAAGAAAAAAGGTTGTACACATTAAGATTCAAATTTAAAATTTATTGAATATTACCTTTTAAGAATAATGACTCAAATCGTTTGAATTAAACCTCAAATTTGATATATATTTATTGTTAATGGTGTTTTCCACTTCTTCGATGAAGATTGCATTATTTTCTGCTCTGGTTTCTAATGTGTGTTTTAACCAATCTTGCTGCTCATCAATAATTGATTGTGGATTATGCTTTTTTTTTTTTTTTTTTTTTTGCCTTTTTGGTGTACCGATAAATCATAATTGTGTAATTCTATTTGCACACTATGTTCTTCAGCAAGTTCTCTGCTAGTACCGGTTACACACCTTCCTCTTTTGTAATGACATGCAGATATGCACAATGCTCGGTGGATAATAAAACCGAACCGGAAGTCCCATCGATTAAATGTCCGATCTCAATTCAATGATCAGTTCATCTAAATGAAATCTTAAAAATTTTAAAAATTATTTTAATATTAAATAAATATTAAATATAATAAATAATTAATAAAAATAAGTATTTGACTTAATAATACGGTCTTAATATAAAACTAAAAGGTTCAAATCTAATCAATTTAAAAAAAATATTTAAATAGCTCTTAAATCAGTTTTTATTTTGTTAATTTTTTATTGGTTAAACTCATTTTCTACTAGCTCAGTACATGGGATGTTTGATATAATATATTGGACCGGTTAGACTGCCGGTTCTGGGTCCAACTAGTTCGACCGACCTGTCCGGTTTCACCAACACTGCTCGACTGTTTGATGCATGGTCCCCCACGCTTTAAAAACTTCAAAGATACAACAACTATTTGATGAATTTGTGAAAGTTTTCATGATCTGAAATGCTTTCTTTTGACACTGGTGAGTAGCGTGCAGAAAATTTAAAGTTGGCTGTGCCTTTAGAGCAATCTACAATTCTTAGATTTGCAGCCTAATCATACCAATTATAACTTAAATTGGACCTCTGGAGTATCAAGTCAAAGCGACATTTATGCACCATAGACACAAAAAAAGCAACGAAAAATCTGTGTATTGTTTAGAACTCACCGAGCCGCCTCACAGCATACCGGCTTGCAGCTGTTACATGTACAAGCCCTAGTAAAGAAACAATTCAGGGCAGTATCCAGAAGAATCCAAGTAACCGAAAATATAATAATTCCGGGATGCCAACTGCTTCGTATGATTAGTCAAATGATAAATACCAGCAAGCCTCCCTGCAAGGGTTGAGGTGATGAGAGCATGTAATAATGCAAACTGAAACCCGGCAGAGATGAGCACCTCCACCATGGGGGGGTTCTGTCTGGTCAGTGCTTTGAGTTCCCTTTAGAGGTAGTCGCTTTCAAGAGCGAAATGGTGGTTGGTTTTCAGAAGGCAGCTCGATGAGCGTCGCGTTTCCATAAAACTCTTCCAAATTGTAGAAAGCTCTTTGTTGAGGAAGAAATATGTGGATAACGACATCACCTGGAATTATGACAGATGAGACATTGCTACAAGATTAACAAGTATGAAACTAGCT
This sequence comes from Adansonia rubrostipa, assembly GCA_038381775.1. Lineage (NCBI taxonomy): Eukaryota > Viridiplantae > Streptophyta > Magnoliopsida > Malvales > Malvaceae > Adansonia > Adansonia rubrostipa. The sequence goes on along the minus strand of JBBYHM010000020.1, from coordinate 8,584,699 downwards.
TTACTAGAGCAAGGGACTCTATCATGCCCGATAAAATGCCAGTTCATGGTAACTCTTTCCATAGTCATCAACATAACAATCCAATAGATTTTTTCTACTTTTATTGATAGACTATCTACTATTTACAAACTATTTCTTGCAAACGTTGTGCGTCTCTTCAATTTTCCAAAATGCTTCGTTTCATATTTGCCAGATCGATGGGAAGAAACAAGAAATGGGAAAAAGAATAAAGATAGTAAGAAGGCACAAAAATCAATGCCAGCTGCATTAGATTGTGTCGTCGCCAAATTTCATCCCTCAAGTAAAATTTGCCATGTTCATAGTCCTATGTCAATTACCGTACAACAAATGTGTTAATGAATTGTTACAGCATACTACTTACCAAAGTCTAAAAGTGTCCATGAGTTTGGTTTTGTATCTCCAGAAGGAATTTTTCTGTACTTCTTCTCAGCCAAATCTCTTATTCGGGATCTACATTGAAACTTCAAAGAAAAGCAATCAGTTTAAGAACTGCTTGACAGCATACTTTAAACTACTTCCGCAAAGGTAAAAAAGAAGGAAAAAGCAAAAGTTAGGTCCAAACCCGATAGCATCAATCTGAGGGCGAGAAAATGCTGTGGCAATGATAAAAAACCGAGTCCAATACACGAGAGGTTTCACAAAGAGGACCCTTATATCCGATGCCTTCACATCACTTGCCACTTTCGCCATTTCCACCGCAACTACAGTTAAATCAGGAACCCATGAGCCGGCACAAGCTTAAACCAGAGCTACTAATGTTTTGCTTCAGATGGTCTATGATTTTATTTTACTTTTTCTTAAAGAGTTTATAAAGATGCCACACATGTTAATACCTTGATTACCAAGATATTTAATACCTAAATAAAATGTCTGAATCACCGTTTACTGCTAAGAACATGCTAACACCTTGAAAGTATAAGACCTATATAGAAGTATGTGAAGATTCTTCAAAAATAAAATCTATATTGCTCCGACTTTTCATTAGTATTCGTGTCTGACACATATTTGGACATGGGTAGGCAGCTATGACTCCAAGAACTTTCTAAATACAAACTTTAAAAAATTTGAACATATCCGTTCGGAGACATACCCATTTCCAACACTCACATCTCAGCCTCAGCCTGAGTAGATAGAATAAAATTGCAAGTGCAGCATCTTTACATGTAGATGTCTTTTTCTCATACCAGCATGTCATCTGAATTAATCAAAAGAAGAAAACGAATTTGGTAGAGCAGGGGAAGCAAAACTTCAAGAGGATTCTTTGTTCTTCAAACTTTATTTAGTAGATGGGAGAAACACGTGACAGTATCTCGATTGAGCTCAAAATAGCAGCGAGATAAACAAGATGTAAGGCTAACCAGTTGGAATAATCACACCAACCCAGATGCAGAAGAGAATCATGTCAAGATACATGCAAACTTTAGCTATTCGTGATAGTATCAAGGCTTGCACAATGAACTGTGTTAAGTAAATTCTATATGAAAACGTTCCAAGGATCACATGATTTCCTTCTCAATTTCCAAATTATTTTCAATCATGCTACAATTGAATCTAAAAGGGGAAAATCATCCTTTGATGCGAAGTTATCCACAGCAACAGAACCCTAAAGGCTTCAATATTAAGGCAGACTGGGCATCATATGTAGCCACAGCTTGATGACATTATCGGAAGTAAAAGGCACCGCAACAGTCCTTTATCAAAGCGATATGCCACGTTATAGTCGAGAGCAATGAAATCACCCTATCAACTTATACCTTTGGGCACTCAAAGAGCATAAAGCACCTTTAAAGGACAGATGGGCCAAGATATGAGGAATTAGGAAGGAACAATCTATATTTAATTACAAAGGGAGGTTGCAGGCAGAAGATAGACAAAACCAACTGCAAAACAGCAAAACTTGTACAGAAGCATGGAGCCAGAAAGATCCTCATTTTACCACTACAATTTGCAAGTATGGAGGCAATTATTCATAAGAGGTGATGACTTTGAAGGAAGCAATTTATGACAATTGAAGAATGAGCCGAGGCTACATACCCACCCAAGCACAACATAAAGCCTAAGATAGTAAGGGAAGGTGTCGATATGACAAAGATTTATAGTGCTTATAAGTACCCCAGTACCCCACTTTCAGTTAATTGTGAGATGAACTTACATGATAAGCTTTCGGCATCATCATCAAGCTCAGCGCTTTGAGACTTTCGGTCATTCTTCCTAAATACTACTTTTCCATACTTTTTCAACAAATCATCGAACATTTCATCGGTGTCTTCATTTACATTCTGCAAAAGGCATCATTTTGTTAAGACGCAGCATTCAAGGAACAAGAACATGGTCAATGGATGTATGCCTATAGCTTACATCATAGATATCATACTAGAATTACATAAACATGTCAACAAGATACAAGCCATTAACAGCAAATAAATTACTATTCATTATTTTGTGAATATTACTATTAGAAACAAAATTATTGTATCCAAGAGCACATTTTGGTTTATTTTGCTTCTAAAAGCAAAAAATAAGCAGTAAAGTAACAGCTATGGAGTCATAATTTCTCCAGCTTTATTATACAACTATGAGAAATTGTCAATACATGGCAAAAATCTTCTCATATCCTCAAAGCTTACTTGAACAATTCAAAATTGGAACTTAAAGTTCCAAGGCATGAACTTTAAAAACAAAACATAAACTTGCACTAAGTTTAATTTCTATCATTTTTACACTTTTTTTTTCTCGTCGAAAGGAACCCAAAATGAGAAAAGACTGATACCGGGAGAAAGGCGTCATCAGCTTCTTTGCCATAAGCATGAAGTGAATGCAGCAAGCCTCTCCTTGAGTTGAAATTCAAGGTTTTGGTTCTGAAGCGTTGCAAATCATGGTCATTAAGGCAAAACCATCGAAAATAATTTCCGGGTTTTTGAAAGAGCTTCGATTCGTAAGGCTCCCACTGCCGGAGCCGGCCGGCGAACACGTTGCAGCCGACGGATAGCGTGGTTGTTGTAGACACTGCCATTTTTATGTTCTGTTTCTGATAAGATTGAGAAGGAAAGTAATTGTAAATATTTTCCTAACTCTCAGATATTTCATATATTTATAAAAAGAAAAGCATTAAATTACTTTTTTTTTGGGGAAAAAACATTAAATACTAATATAATATAGATTAACAAGAAAAATAAACTATATTTTTATTAGATTTATATATTCTTTGTTAGTTATGTTAACATAAATTCAACATAAATTTTTAAATATATTAAAATCTTAAATAAAATATGATACTTAACTTAAATATATTATTTTTTATTTATTATATTGCTTGTAAATTTATTAAATATATTATATTTGTAATTTTTTATATTGTGTCTAAAATTATCTTTTTATTAACAAAAGTGTGATAATTATGTCAAGTAGTTCATTTGAAGTTTAGATTATTTTTCTTCACTTAAAAGAATTTTTGTAGCATAAAATTATTGTAATTTTAGAGATATTACCTATTTAAATTTTGTAATATTTTGAATTAACAACAGTTCAAAAGTTTAAATTTAAGTTTCTTTTAGTGCAAAAAAGACTTAATTTAAGTATTGCTTGATATACAGAAAAATTAGATATTGATTTTTAATACTAAATTTATAAACACCGAAACTTGCATTATAAAATTTGTTTAGTATATTCTTGAAAATTAAATATTGAATATAATTATATTATTTGATAATTATAAATCTTGAATTTTAAAAATTATTCATTTTGTAATTTTAACCTTACTAACATAATATTTTATATTATTTTGGATAATTCTAGATAAAATTACAATCGACAATTTAAATATCTCTTTTTTTGTAAAAAGATAAAAAAATTAGTTCCAATATAAATTTTTTTAAAAAATAAAATTGATTTAATATTATCTGTATTAAGTGAGAACTAGCTGTATATCTACTTATATCTTTTCTTTTGTTAAAGATTTTCTATTAAATAACATTTGATATGAGTTTATCAAACATAATAAAAATACTAAAATTCGCCGCTCAGAGTGTGGCTAACAAAAAAAAAACAATATTTTAAATATAAATTTTGTATTTTGAAGAATAATAACAATTACAAAAATATGGGTAATTTTTAAGGATATATTAAAAAATGAATTTTTTTTTTTAAGGATGAGACTTTACATAAATAATAATGCATAATTTATTCAAAAATTAAATAGTTTTATAAGAGGTTTTTCTTAAGGGGCTAAGTTTTTCAAAAAGAAATAAATTTTATAAAAATTATTATATAAAATAAAAACTATTAAAAGACATAATTACCTTTTATTTTATTTTATTTTTTGTACTATGTGGGGTGTAGTTTTTTTTTTCTTTTTCTTCTAGCAAAAGAGTTACATTTTTAAGAGAAATATGTAGTCTAAAATTAAAAAGACATTAACCCCTTTATTCTACAATTACTATAATTATTTTAAATTGTTTGGTAATTTCCTTAATTACATTGGGGTTACTCTTAATAAAAGACTTAACTAATATAAATTAAATGGTGATTTTCTTTTTCAATACATTCAAAATTTTCAATTATTATCAAATATATTATAATCAAAGCTTCATAATTTAATTAAGTTGGATTACTCTGAGTTTTTGACAATTGCTCACTCACGTTAAATAGCTTTTGTTTTATACCCAAAGTAACTTGAAGCTCACTGTGCTACCATCCCCCGTTCCTAGTGGAACTTGAAGTTCCCCAGAGGAAAAAGCCTCTCCAATGAGAACGCCCATTTTAGTCTTTCGTTTAGGATTTTTCAAATTCTAAAGATATAATAGATTTTATTATTATATAATAAATATAAAAATATTATTTTTATATAATAATATTATAAACGTATAAATTTTATTATTATAAAATTAGTATGAATTAATTAAAAACAACTAGTTACGTGAATAATAAAAAATAAATTCAAAAATATTATTTTATATATTTTTACTAATTCTTTATTATTTATTAATAAAAATATTATTTGACATAAATATAATTTTAATAAAATTTTGTTCTTTATTATTTTATAAATATCAAATAAACCATAATTTTCATTGGTCATTTCCTGTTTTCATCATAATTCTTTTCACTGTCATTCCTGCTTTTAAATCTAATTACATATTCTAACCATAATTTTAATCTCACGTTATAGTATCTAATCTCACAATTACAGTAATTAATCTCACTATCACATTCTTTTTAATCCCATTGGACCTATATCATCGTCTATCCAAATAGAGCTTTAATAAGCAAATGGATTGATTTAGACTACTTCAAATAGATTTATTTTTGGATTCAAAATATTTAGGGTTTATGCTTATTTCAGGTCTAAATTATTTTAAATTTAGATTATTTTTAAATTTTAGACAATTTCAAATTTAGATTTTTTTTAATTTCAATTATTTTTAGTTTGGTTTAAGTTCAAATAAACCTAGACAGATCCAATTAATTTTAGAATTTAATAAGTTACTTTTTTATAACATCAAATGTAAAATTAATTTTACATAATTAATACTAAAGTTAACATTTTAAAAATTAATAAATATTTATATATTATAATTTTTTATCTGAATATTATTTATTAGTTTTTATTCTATCTTATAAATTTAAATAAAATCTAAAATATCTGTATCTCCAATATATTTACTTATCACATGAATAAAAAAGAACTTGAACATGTTGATATTTTTATTATTTGGCTATGGTTATATACTTACATATATTTTTAAGGGAAGAAACGTGACTTTCCATCCTAAACACACACACATATATTACATTAGATATATTCTTTTATGTTTATTTTGTATATAATATGGCTGATAAGTGACACAAATTCAAATAAGAAAAAGTAAAATAAATTAAAATAGATTGTAACATCAAATAACATAATAAGAATATTGATGTCTTTTCAATTTTTATTTTGAAGAAATTTACCATTTAAAAAAAATTATCCACTTCTTTTAAGAAAATACACATACATACAAATTATCTACTAATATTTTTTTTTAAAAAAAAAGCATGATTTTTTACTTACTTTTTTCTTATCCATCCACAATTTCACACAGTAATTGTGTATAATAATAGATGGTCAGTTGGTATTTCGACAGTTAAAGAAATTACATAAAAGCAAAATTCAACTTATAATATTAAAATGAAATTAAGGTATTAAGATATTTTAATTTAAAAAAATTAAAAGCCCATTAAAAAATTACTCAAAGTTTTTTAAATATTTTTTAATTTTTATAAAAAATAACTACTCACTAAAAAAAACATAATTTTTAATTTATTATTTTATTTTAAAATACAATATATTAAAAAAAAACATATTTTTCACATACAAGATAGGTGCGACAACTTTTAGAATTAATAAGAATGCTCCCATAATATAAATTCAGAGATCGTTATTGACATGGGTTCGTTTATATTTTCAACTTTAATGATCCAATTTCATAGGAATTAGAAATGTTTCTTTGAACCCAGAGCATATAATAATTGATTTATGCAATTATCTTTTAAAAATGATATTTAATAAGTTT